>JASCZW010014848.1:0-21928 GCA_034211315.2 Aedes japonicus
TTTTACAAGTATGTGAAGGTGTCACGAGAGGAGCAATTAATTATTTCAAATAATGCGTACCTTACACGTATTTTTGACGTAGGACTACGGCGGTGTTTTCAGTACTGCTCTGAAAAATATTCTATCGTTATACCGACAATTAAATCATGGTCAGGATGGCTATCACATATTATGGTCACAATAACCATGAAAATGGTCGAATCTACCACATTCATGGCATTCTTGGCTATGATCATGGTAACAAGGACTATTCCGACATTATCACAAATGTTGGATCACCTTTTTTTTAATGGTCGTTTTGACCATGATCGTAGTCGGTTCAAAATCACTATAGTGCTATAGTCATCCCAACCCTCAGTAATGGTAAAATTGACTATCAAATTTGTCTCTGTGTGGGATACATGTTGCTAGTGCGAAAAATTGGTGTGTCACGAAATATGATTAGATTTTGAACTTTAATAACTCAGTTATTTCATCGATTTCCATAATTTGTACAGCCCAAATATAATGATGTTGAAAAAAAAATCCTAGAATTGCTTTGATGGTTTCGCAGCGTGAAGGGCTGCAGACTGAATCACTTCTGCTATATATTTACGCTGATTGATGAAGAAACCGTGGCTTTCATCACGCTCTACGCCAATTCTCAAGTAGCACTATGGTTATGGTGACCTTTCTTCGAAATGTCCAATCTATGGTATTCAAGATCAACTGGTCTTCAGTAGCTGCTGTCAAGTCATCCACATAGATGAGTACCGTGTAAGCTTTATTTCAACCTTGCTTCCTGAACATTTCATAGCAAATCCTGGAGGTTGCTTCAAGAAAATTTTCTCCTCTAGGACACTTCATCAGTTAACTTTCGGCCTTGGTTCGGGCTTACTAGTGCTAGGATCGACACTGTTTCCACGACTGCTTTCCGCAACGTTTCCCGATTGGGAAACTCTACTTTACTTACAACGGCTTGTCAAAAGCTCTTTCTTCTCCTGGTTTGGGAGAGTCACTTCGCTTGCAATCGCCTGCACCCAGTCTTTCAGAAAGTCCTTGGGAGGGATTTTTCTGAGAAGTAACGAGTTTCAAAGTTTTTTCGAAGGCCTCCTGGTTCGGGATTTGTTCGTGAGAAGTTTCGGATTCTAAAATGAAAATCAGGGAGTGAACATCGACTTCTTAAGCTGACGTCCTTGTTCGGGAAGTTTTGCTTCAAACTTGCTTTTATTGAAACTCTCTTAATCTAGTTATCTTAAGCCTACGAGTTGCATTCTCGATTCTTATTAAAGTATACAATCCTACAAGTTCTTATGTAATTTTCCAGAACTTTCCATAACTCATTAGGTGCCTTTGATTTTCTATCATTTGGCCTGATTCGACACAGCAAAAACAGTTGTTGAATATTACACAGAATCACATGCACAAAGGTCATTCCATCGCTTGTGTAATGTTAGGTTGTCTGGATGTACACATTAAAATGATGCACTGCTTATCGATGTAATTTGGTCGATGTAAACGAGACAACGTAAATCTTCGAGACAACGTGAATCATCACGACATGGGGTACGTGTTCTTCACGATATGGGGTAAATATTCTTCAGTCGTGACGTAAATGGAGTAATGTAAAACTTATAGTGTAAATGGAATTTTAGGATATTACTCAATGAAAAAATAGGTTTACAGTGGAAATAAAAACACAAGGATGGTTTTATTATAGAACACTAAATTTGAATTAAAAATCTGGCTATGCTTTCGATAAATATGAGTGATGAAATCTTGCGATTTCTTGGAATGATACAAAATCGTAATGTGTTTTAACCAGTGACGTATCTGTCGTCGATTAATTCTTCTTCTTCTTTTCATTCTCGACCATGATATTGAACGGATGCGGAAACTCTTCTTTCTTCTTTTTATTCTTTCCATCGTCACCCCCGTCAGAACCAGATGCTCCACTAGTAAGCGCAGATCATCCACCACTACTTCCCCTAGATGATGCTGGTGGGTTTGCATTGCTTTCACCTTGTTTACTTCCACCAAATTTCCTTTACTTCCTCCATTGCTCGAATTATTGCAATTTTTCCATCTGGTTCATATTCCACACCGTCGGACATGTTGAAGTCTTCAGTTTTGTCACTCGCATCCGAATCATACTCAGCCGGAGATTTTTCTCGTTTCAGCACAAATTGCTCAAATCAAGACCGCCTTGAACCGATTGAATCTGCAGTGTCGGTACGATTGCATCCGCTTACGAGCATACATCGGTTCTTCGGTGGAGGGCGTCGATTCAGGTGACTAAACGAAGCACTGCTCGAAAAAATGTAGCGATCTTGGAGTTCTTGCAAAAATTTGAAAGAAAATGGCTGATGAACAAAATCGCCCTATACAACTGCTGTACAAACCTGCCGTAAGTTACATCCGATGAACCGAAGTCCAGGTGTTTTTCGTGGGATGTAAGCGATAGGAAGTACTGCAACAGTTCCGAAGAAACGTCGTTGAGACTTCCTTCCTGACTTGGTATGGATGATTCTATGTCAATGTAGGATTGAATAAGTTCGGCAATGCAACTTCGATCGTTATGTTCCAGACGATACGAATGGAGAAGGGCTAGAGCAAGAGCGGCTTGCTGTGTTGGTGAACAGTTGAGTGGATTTACGATGCGGGTTACAAGACCTATCGATTGTCTTGTAGCGGATTGTCCACCGCAAAGCAAACGTTTCCTACCAGCTGTGGTTTGGTCAGTAATCCGACCAATTCCGACGACAGCAATCGAGATTGCTGTGACAGTGGTAGCGGCTGGTTGTTCGATTATTGCCACCAATTTGTTTGGATTGATATTAATGAAAGAAAAAACGGCCGCGACGACGAAGAAAATTTCCGGTGTTGTGAACAAACAAATCAGCGCCAACATTAGATTAGGGCGAATCTGCTTTTGCAAACAATGACTTTCGTAGTCATTTTCTCTTGAGCAAAAGGTCACATATACAATTTAAGCATTTCTTAAGGAAGAGGAGCTTTATCTCTGTCCGCCGATATATTCAATTTGAAGGAACTGCATTCAACTTCCTATAATTTATCAGACAAAGTGTTTGTTTACAAAAGCAGATTCGCCCTAATGAAATGTTGGCGCTGAAATATCGTATTCGTTTTTGAACCTAGGTTGGAACTAGTCCCCGAACTTATTGTCAGCGCAAACTCCAATAGGAGTTACAAATAAAACTTCTGACAAGTGTTACTATTGAAAAGACAATTTCAATATATCAAGCATAATTTTTCAAAGGGACGTATGTCGCAAAAGTAAACAAATCGAGTTTTTGATTCTATACTGTCATTAATAATACGCTTAATGTTGTAGCAATTGCCAAATACTATTATCAAAACTATTCAGTTATGTGCGCCAAATGTCATATGCGACGTATCTGATCTTTTTAAATGTTTAGCAGGACATGAATAGTTCAGCAAGCTGACGTATCTGAACTTAAAAATTATAACCGGTGCATCTGACATGACGCAAGTGCTAAACGTTCTGAAATGCCGCCGTATCAAACCGATGTATGCTACAATCAAGATGTCACACTAATGTTAAATAGGATTTGATGAAAGCATCTGCAACTTCTACCTCATATTGCACAGTTCCTATCAAATGTTAGGTACGTCTATTTGAAAAGTTATGCTTGGTATTATAAAATAATAATGACTGCAAGACAGCACAATTCTATTTCACAATGAAACACGCTACAAAAAAATTCACGACCTAAACTAACGAACCAACGGTTGATTTTAAACATCAAACACGCCAAAGAAGCGTTGCATATTCCGACAGGCCAGCTTGCTGTCACTGTGTTAACTTCATGCCAGTTGTGAAAACAATTTTTTTTTGTTTAAAAATGAGGAAAAAATAGTTGATAGCGAAGAAAAATATGTTTGTCATAATAAGAACACTTTGATTGTTGTTTTTTGTATTCTCCCATGCGCGGAGTAACGATCTTTGATGAATTTGGTCAGAAGCAGATAATTTCTCATCTCCATGCGAAGCTCTAGGAGTGGACAGTAATTTATTGCTAGAACAAATAGAAATGAAGACAGAGAGAAAAAATATCCATTTTTTCAAATTTTAACCCCCTATTGAAATTAAATATAAGTAAAACTAAATTTATGGTAATTTCGCAGAATCTACTAAATGCTAATGTCTTAGTTACGATTAATGATGAGACAATTGATTGCGGTCGGAATAATATATTGGTGTGATTATTGATGATAACCTAAAGTACAACCAACAATCAATATGCAACTAGCGATTTGAAATTGGTTCATGTTGTAGAACCCCTTGGTACGAACTACATCTTGAAGCCAGCACCTTGCTATACATATTTGCGCCTATGTTTAGATTTACTGTGTTATTTTGACAGAATTTTTGAGAGTGTGTTCACGTGAGTTCATTATTAGGGGCACATTATTAAGCTTGGGACTGAGCTTGAGACCGACGTGCTCGTATTTGTTCGAGACCTACTGGTCTTAGAGTTAGTCTATGGTTCAATGCTCACATTGACAATGTTCTCAAGAAGTATGGAATTCTATGCCGATTGAAAAACGATTTAACTACTTGCAGTAAAATACAGCTTCATGAATCAATCATCTCTCCTTATTTGGACTTTTGATCTTCCATTTTATTTTTGGCAAATCAAACACAAATAGTGAGGCTACAGCGTTTGAAGAATAAAATATTGCGTTTGATTTTAAAATGTAACAGCAGAGCTCGAAAACAATTACAGCCGTCGTGAACGATGAGTAAAAAAAATATTCAGTAGGTACAATTTTCGCTCCCTTCATTTCGTACTATCAGTCACGCAATATATTCGTGTTTACTATTTTGCTATGCTCAGTCATTCCGTTGTCCTTGTGTTCCACACAATTCATTCACACCACAGCAAAGGACACGGCTATTCAAGCCTCAAGAGATTTTGGTTGCTTGACTGAATGTTCTTGTAACCAGTCATTCATTTTCGCGTTCGTGAGTGATTTTTTCTGCCACAGGATTTCAAGTATTCCCGAACATGGCTGAAGGCAAAGGAAGCCGCCAAAAGGCTAAATGGCCGAAATCGCTACAGAGTTTGTGGGGCGTTTGTTCGAGAAAAGGCATTTGTAGGATCGATTCGAGAAGTTTTGGTTTTTTTCACTTCATTGATTCTCCAAATGAATGACTGTTCTTTCGTCTTCACGGCAGAACGTTGAAATTGAATGAGTTGTTTGGACTTACGTACATTCACTGCTTTCCGGAACAAATGAATGATCAAAGTAAAGCAACACAAAACAAGTTGACTCATCTTGCACAAGAGATTCATGAAGGCAAATTTGTGTTTACTTCATGTTCGCTAAAACAGTGCGTGATGACTAATATTTTAACTCAGTCAGGGTGCAATTTGAGAATTGAATATGATATTTTTAAGCTCTGTGTAACAGATTCACTTCCTCGGCAATCATCAAGGAAAGATTACAGGGAGTTCTTAGAGCTAAAATTCATAAAATTTTGCTATATTTCTTGGCACATTGTAGTGATTCCGCAGTATATCCAACAATCAATATGGTCTTAGAGTTAGTCTATGGTATATCATTCCCAGCTCGTATAGGAACTAATCCGTATGATTCTTTGTATTCTAGTTGAATAAATACGACAACAAAACATTGTGAATACTATCGAATTCAGCCAAACAGCCGAAACGCAACTATTGTGGGTCATCTCTCTCGAGTCAGTTATTATAACTAGACATTTTAAATTTTAATCTATCTTTGTGTAGTTAGGTTTAAGTGTGCTATTTTGACTTTCCCGGGTGGGCGTAAATTTAAAACTCGCGATCAAAAAGCTCTCTCCACTCTTTGTTTTGTTTTGACATTTCTCTCTCATTCGAGGTCTCGTTTGGGTTCGCGATTGCAAGTTTTTGTTTTTTTTTGCTGAGTGTGATGTGAAAGTGTTGTGACGATCCAAAAGCCGACAGCGAAAAAATAATATAATGCGAAGTTGTTAATTTTACTCGGTAAAAATAATACAGCTACCTCAGTTGGATCGCATTACTACTCCCAAAATCATTCAATCTACGTTCTAGTAGAAATCCGGTAAGTTGAACATTTCGTTGTGCTTGCAACTGGAAATTTGAATTTCACAATAGCTGCCGGGCAATGCGACGTCATAAACCATTGACTGTTTATTTTTAGGAATCCTTCGAAGCACCATGAGCAACGCACCGGCACCGACGGCCCAGCAGCAAGCCGAGCTGGAGTGGATTCAGATGCGGAAGGACTATGCGGACATCCACGCGGAAACGACTCGCGAGAAGATGAAACGGAAAGTGAAGGAGAACCCACTGGTACCGATCGGTTGCGCCGCGACGCTCGGTGCCCTCGGGTATGGACTGTGGAGTTTCCGTCAGGGCCGCCGACAGATGTCCCAGTACATGATGAGGGCTCGAATCTTTGCGCAAGGTTTCACCGTAGTGGCGCTGATTGTGGGCGTCGGAATGACCTACACCAAGCCGGATGAGAAGAAGAAGTGATGGGATTCAGCGTGAATCGGCAGAATTTTGTTGGATGGCTTAGAGTTTTATGTGAGAAATTAGCGTGTTGATTATAATTGCTTTGTGAATATGTGCTTTATTGCTTTCGGTTCGATTGTCCCTTTTTGATGTCTTCCACCTCGTCGTACACATCGATGGAGGCTTGATCGGTGTTTGTTTCCGGGTAGAATACCTCGAAGCCATCGCCGTCCTCCGGTTTGAGCAGCGTGAAGCCATCCTGTCCCATTCGCATGCAGTCGAAGTGGAGAATTAGCAACGGATAGCGCCAAACGCGAGCCTCGACATCCATGCATGCGTGCAGGTTGCGTTTCGGAGTGTAGATATCGAACAGCTTCAGGCAGAGGTCGGCGTTCAGGGGGATGTACGGGATCGGAACCGGTAGGCAGAGAGGTGGTGGATTCTTCGCTGAGAAGGTATTCTTGAAAATGCTGCTATCATTCATCAGGACGTCCACGTTGATGGCAAACTCGTACGGATCGTATTCCAAGTTTGTGCAAACTACGGGATGGTTAGGTTTTATCATTTGAAATGAAACATGGTTGACTCAGACACTCACTGTGTTGATTGAAACCGAGCTGGTTGATCTTCATCCCCATGCAGCAGCCACACTGCAAATCCTGGCACTGGCACTGGTTGCCATAAACTTCCTGCCGAGGTCGATCGCCGGCATCTTCCGGAGAACCGGGCTTTGCAAAGCTCACCACCGGATAACCGAACGTTCGGTTCGTCTTCGTGTCGTAGAAACTGATATCGTACTTGTTGCTTTCCTTCCGACGCTCTTCTTGCATCGCGCCCCAAATGGAACTGAACAGTAGGAAGCTGAGAATCATTGTGCCGAAATGTCCACCGACGATCATCCTTTCGATCCGAAAACCTTCAACGCTGAAACTTCAATCCTGACTGCGGACCAAAGCCGAAAATTTTTGTTTGAACCACGGCGAATCTCAATTGGTGCGAGCGTGGGAGTTGGAGGCAACTGTAATTACCCCGCCAAGTGAGTGGAAGGAAAACAGTACAGTGCCGAAAGCGACATTTTTGAATTTCATTAACATCTCACCGCGCCGCCACCCGTCAACACATTGACAACACTTGAAAATCAATCGACCACCTCTGGATACGAGAAATGAATCGATTGTCTTGTATGTTTGAGCGGGTGGAAGAGCGCGGGACGCCCGATTTGATTTCGGCGAATTCGACAACGACCAAAATAAGAAAAAAACTACCCAACCCAAGCATTGTTGTAAGCTGTGCATGTTCGGATGGTGTTGTGGATGGAGGAATCATAAAAATGAATTACGCATATAATTACGTGCCTGGCCGGGAGGGTGCATCGTAATTTGAACCACATGCGACGGAAGTTTTCGGTTGTGGTGTCCGGACATGTGTGATACAATTTACGGTTGCTGCATACCAATTGACCAAGTCTTCAATGTTGCAATGCTTGCATTTTTAGGAACTATGCGTGTGCTGACCACAGACAATCAGACGCTTCAGTATGTTGTTTTTTTTGGCATGCGAAAGGGAACAAAGCGGAACGACGGAGGATAAAATGACGTTCCTGAGAGCGTGGACGGATATTGTTGAATCTTTCAACCATTAAAACATCCGTAGAGCGATTGATGTAAATTTTTTTATGCAAATTGTGACTGAAATCTTTCCTGCTAATAGTACGTTAATAGTACGTTCACACTACAGGTTATATTACGTGATAAAGAGTTTCTTGATATCAAATGACATGTAATTTATTTCCAGTGAAAACTAGATGTATAGTTGCTGATATCAAGATACTCTATATCACGTAATGTAAGCAGTAGTGCGAACGTACTAAAACCAACAATCAATATGCAACTAGCGATTTGAAATTGCTTCACTGTTGTAGAACACCTTGGTCCGAAGAACACCTTGAAGCCAGCACCTTGCTATACATACTTGCGCCTTTGTTTTGATTTGCTGTGTTATTTTGACAGAATATTTGAGAGTGTGTCGTGTGAGTTCATTATTAGGGGTGCATTATTGAGCTTGGAACCAATGTGGCAGTACTAGGCCTGAGCCAAGAAAGAAATCGTATTTGTATGGAACCTACTGGTCTTAGAGTTAGTCTATGCTAAAACATCCATCCGAAAACGGTAAACTGTGTTAAAGGATTTCCGTTGTGATCTTCGGTCTGTCCTGCTTTCCCAGCCTCTAAGCCCAGATTAATGTCCTTTGAGCCAGTATTCATCCTTAAAGAACATTGCCATCCTTTGACGACAACCCCACAATCAAAAAAATCGACACGTTACATCCACGTGAAACGCGCGTAATTTTCGTCCACTGCCAAAACCAGTAAGAAACACGTGGAATTCACGTAAGAGCTACCTGTTTTCCATGTAAATTCACATTCTACGTGAAAGTCACATAAATGTTACGTGATTTTTCACGTACAATTCACAGGCACGTAATGTTTACCAGATTAAACTGAAGAATCTTTGGTTACGTGTTCAGGTGCAAGTTACGTGAAATTTCACGTGAAAACAACGTGTCGATTTTTTTGAGTGCAGCATCCCTGCGATCTTTATTTGCATGACTGAACTTACCAGCACTGTGTTACCAGTTTAGTGAGCACATCAGTAACGACATCTTTAGTCGGGAGAAGCCCATATGGCATTGAATCGTTTTGCATAAAGTCATTTGGTATAACAATAACTTGAGGTAAGTGGTTATTTATCATAATAACCAGTTGGCATAATTCATTGGCATAGGATTTTATCCCTTGCAATATTCCCTTCTTTTTAAAAGAGCTGTATACTCCAAAATATGGTGTTCATAGGTTTTGGGGTTAAAATTGAAATTTGAAAATCAAATTTTTTCTCCTCTGACGTTGAACAGTGAATTTTTGGATTGACTGAACGTCTGTATTGCTATCACAGAGAACACACATCCAAGCTGGAGTGCTCTCCGTGAGTAAATTTTTGTAACTGCCATTTTAAAATTACAGCTCATTTTATGTTAGTTTTGGTGATTTGTATGTTGATGGCGCCACTTGCGCCTCGAGATTTGATGGTCTGTCAATTCTAGTTTGTTGAAACGTATACTAGGCGGCACTGGTGCTCCAACTGCATGATAAAATCAACATCATATCACTTCAGTTTTATGGTTTTATCCAGCTGTTTCAATGTTCAATACTTTGAACTCAAAATGCCGAACAAATTAATAGTAATAATCTATAATGTTAAATATAATTCAATAAACCAGTATTTTACGTTGTTTTATATGAGTTTATTTTGTAATGCTATTCTACGCTTCACAATTATAACATGCTATTATCCTAATTTGATGATAGCTCTGTTGACCATAAAATGTTCGTAAACAATAATAATTTGATCCGCAGTCTCCTCCACCGTCGCAATACCCAATTTAGTTACACGCAAAATAACAGGTTGATAAGTACATCTTTGTTGGCTTGATCAATTCCATGACCGAAAAACAAATAACAATTCACTGATTTTACAGTACAGTAAGAACTTTTAAATACTCACGTTCTAGAATATGAATAATATATGGTGAAAATGTATGATTTTCGCTCGGATTGTCACTTTACTGCTGAGTGTTAATTGGCTCCATCTCCACGAGTTTTGATTGCATGGGTGTGTTGACAGTTGTTAACAAAGACGAAACAATTCAAATTCAATGGATGGGAACAGTGGTGTCAATTCAAAAGATATTTTTACTTATTTTAACGTAATGTCCGTTGAACATATTTTTATAGCAAATCACTTTATTGCACAGAGAAAGACACTTGAACATCAACACTATACCACTTCAATTAGTAGTGCGGCTTGACAAATATAGTCAAGTGCACGAACAGTTGGATTTGGCATGATTTTTTTTACTGTGTACTGAAATTCCATGCATGAGTTCTTAGGCAGTGTCTCCACGAATGGTCCCGCACCTCGATGTGCTTGGGCAAATGACGTTCGGAAGTAACGAAGCTGTGATTGTCCTCCATTACCTAGACCAGATCTCTCAGCTGTTCAGCCATGTCCTTCAGCAAGCTCCGAAACCAAAGCCAAAGCTGCTGACTAGCGCCTCAAAAAAAAATTGCGATTTATCATGGATTTACCTTCACCCGCACTGACAAAACTACCCATGCAGCATCAATCATAGTAACATATGAGTCAGCAGACAAAATCTGACAGCTCTATCAGTCGAACTCTAACCATGATGGCAAAATCAGTGAACGATACCCCGTCGCGTCGAAAACGGACATCGTGCGGCACTTCGTGGACGCCGGAAACGCCCGTTCCGGCATCTACAACATCTTGGCACTATTAGACAACAATCAGAGCATCGAAAAAAAGCCCGGTTCTGGACGGCTGACGACCCTGAGTGACAAGAAGCTCCAAAGGATGCTGAAGAGGAAGACCGAGGGAAAAGTGGCTACATCGCTGCGTGTGCTTGGCCGGGAGGTCGGTTCAACCGGCCAAACAGTGGAAAAGTACCTGGCGAACATGAACATATGTGTCAGCAAGCGGAAGTCACGTCCACTGGTTTCGGAGCTGCAGGCAATGACGCAGCGGCAGCGGCAGGATTTTAATAAAATTTTCCCTCTATGAACCCATACAATGCCTTTTTGCTACTAGCATCAAACATATGAATTTGAATCTTCGATTCTTCAATATAAAAGTAATTACGTAAAGACAATTATAATTGATTTAATTTAAAAAATATAATTGTTGTGTCACTGCGCTAAACATCCCTCCTTTACGCTGCCCTACTATCACTGTTGATGATGTCTCCCTTCAGAATAGAGCTCTCCTTTCCTTCAAACAATACACGAAACTCCAAATCTGAGATTCTATTCACCGACAGCAGGTTACCAGCAAGGTTACCATTCAATAACAGCGCGCCGCTCTTCATATATGCTGTTGCACCATAATTCTGATACCAGATACCAATACAATCGGTTTCTCGTGTCGCCAAACACACTTGATAATCAGAATCAGATTTGATGGCCAAACTCGTCCTCCTTTTCCTTTCGCGCTTATCTTTCGCCACCCAAGAAACCACCAGGCTATACTCGCATGCAAATATAGGGCATATGCATTACGCCTTGTGCATCTTTGATTATAGACATTGCTAAAGTGGCATTATTGCATTGGTAATGCATCATTATATTCTTAAAGATAATCTAACGCTTCTTTACTTGACAACTCAAGCTGAACAATGCATTAGGTCCGAAGTAACATTGGAAGACTCTCTACGTCGACTTTATCTCTCTCTTTTAATAGACAAAATATTAACCAAAGAGAAATTCGACGAAGAGAATCTCTCAATGTTACTTAGAACCTAATGCTTTGTTTAGCTTGAGCTGTTGAATTAAGGCGATCAGGCAATAATGATGTTTTTGGGTTGTGAAGTGCAATAAGGAAACGTCCATTATGTCACGCCCCCTCCCCCTTGTCACGTTTTTTGTATGGACCTTCAGTTTTTTTTTTGTATGGATTGTCACGTTTTCAGAAACCCCTCCCCCCCCCCCCCTTACTGCGTGGCATAATTAATGGACCTTCCCTAATATATAGTAATGCTACTTGTTACTTGGGCAATTTCCGGCAACCCAATTGGAAATGTCTCTACTTATTGCAGTAATGTCTCAACGCTTCCTTCTTCACGTTGTGCTTACTTGCATTCTTCGGTTTTGTTATGTTCATGACTTGTGCCTTTTTAGTTTTTATTTACTTTCATCCACTATCAGCGGAATCGTGCTCAAAGTTTTCTTGTCGCTAACATTCCAAGCAGCTGTCTACGGTGCCGGAGGAATACTTGGTTCTACAGACTGTTCCCTTTACAGTAACGTTTCACCGAGATAGACTATCCATGACCACGATTCAATTTTATGATTTTCACTCATTTCATCATACCGAGAAAGAACAGCATACTTTTTACAATTCAATTTTTTGATCAGTAGCTTCCGACTGGGCTCACAAGCTGTTGGAGGTTTCAGCTACAAGGAACAGAATATTCGGAAGCAAATAGCTTGAGAAGTTGATGGTTGAACTATTATAATCTTTACTTCAGTTTAATTTGCTTCAATCGGTTACTAGGTTAATACAAGACTCTCCAGGTTCTTCTTCTACTTAAATTCATTCGCCCTATAGTGTTGTTTTAAGCAAAATAGTGTTGTTTTAAGCACTTCCACAGGTTTTAATTGAAGGTTTTCATTACCATTTCCAAGCATCCAACCTTATAACCTGTAGCAAGTACAATGACACGCTTATGCTCCAGAGATGTCGAACAAGTTTTGCACCTGAAAAGGCATTCGACTTTATCGGAAAATAAACCCGGATTGGAAAACCAAAGATACACTCCGGCAAATAAACTTAAGAATTTCATAAGGTTGAACTTATGAACGATACTTTGGAATTTCATAAGGCTGACTAATGAATGGATTTTGTTTTACACGACGTTGTTCTTGTACGCTTTCCAGATTTCAAGTATTGATGTATACTAGTGGGCAAGTCACTGGACCCATAACCTCAACGTTCGAGGCTCGAATTCAGGCTCCATATTTTAATTTTTTCAACATCATTATATTTCAAAATGCATAAATGTCAAAAGATTGTTTCGCTGAGTATGGGTTTAAATTAAATATACGTACCGACTCAATACCGTTTTGAACTCTTTTTTTTTTCGTTTTGTTTTAATATCTTTCTCTCAAAATTACCATGCCCTTTGAGCAAACAGTAGATTTATCAGCATTATGGTAAATTTCATGATATTTATAGTCAACTGTACTGAAAACGTGATCAATTTAATTGATAGCAACCTTGTAGAAATAAAACAACTAAGCGCCAACATTTGATTAGGGCGAATCTGCTTTTGTAAACAAACACTTTGTATGCTAATTTATCGGAAGTTGAAAATGATATCTTCAAATTAAATATATCAGCGGATAGAGATAAAGCTTCTCTTCCTTAAAGAGTGCTTAATTAATGCTTGTGACCTTTTGTTCAAGAGAAACTGACTACGAAAGCCATTGTTTACAAAAACAGATTCGCCCTAATCTAATGTTGGCGGTGAAGTGTTGTCTACATTAATAGTATTTTTAACTATTATCCTTCTCAAAGTGTATTGTTCGGATTTTCTACACACTAACATGATATGAAGACGACTGTTAAATTGTTCGATTTTCTAGATTCTTACTGTAGTGAAAATGCGCACTTTGTTCATTCTCGCGATTCTTGCTTTCTCCTCTTTGTTCGGTCACAAATGTTTTCGGGCACAAGAACCAAGACCCTTTCCCACACAAATTCTCTCTTCAGGGTTGCCACCCCGACGAATTTATTCCAAATACTTTTAATAATAAAACATTGAATCCAGCTCGAAATCCACGCCAGTGGATATCAACATTATATCATAAAAATTATCAACTTTTAATGGTGGTGTGAATCTGATTAAGGATTTTTTTTTATCTATGATCCTTATATAAATTTTCGACAACATTAAAATGTTGATTACATTATCCAACCGCATATCTGCCAACACAGCCTCGCTTTACCCATCCGTGAGCAGATAGAGAGAGCGACGATGAACCATCTCTCTCTCGGCTCTCTGCATTTTTTGGAGTTTACCTTTTTTCCAGAGTCCAGACGGGACTTGATTCGGCAGGATTTGCTCCGTCCGCTCCAGAACGAAAGAAGATGGCGTACTGAGCTGTTCGTCGTCGTGCACGGATTCCCAGTGATCGGTTCTTGTGTTGTCAAAAGTTGGAAGAAAAAGTTTAGTGAGTCTCAATTTATCCCCGGAAAGTGACTGAAATCCGGTCCACAAGTGGCGGAAAACGTCGTTCCGTACCGTGGCCGTCGTTTGCGCTAGCAGTGTCGTGGGTGCGCGCGGGGTTTGAACGTGAAAATCCATTCGGAAAAAAGTGAAGTATTTTTTCCCTTCATCATTTTGCTCTGCGGTGGAGTGAATTGGATTTTTTTTTTTTTATGTGAGTGAACGAACGATCAAAACGTTGAACGGAGCAGCAGTGAACAAAAGGAAGCAGGTGCGAGGGTGTGCGGCGGAAGAACCCAGGAGTGTTGGATAGTGAAGTAGGTTTTGATTTTCTTGCAGGGTTGTTGGTAGTTGTGTGCGGTTGGGTTTGTTGGTGCTCTCACCTCAGCGCGGCGAGGAGTTTGCTCCTGTGGGCACCAACACACTCGCATGCTGTTGTTGAGCTTGGGATTGGGAAAGGAATGCGTTTGAGTGTATGCGTGTATTGCATGCTAATGGTTAGCGATGGGAAATGTGGGTGCTGGAGAAGATTGTGGGTTATGCTGCGCAGGCGGGTGGGGTGGTAGTTGGGTGAATCGTGAGTGCAAGGAGTTCAGTTCACGCACACATACAGGCAGTATTGTGGTTCGTTGTTTTGGATGTTTGGAGAGGGATGAGAAGCAGAGTAGAGCGGCGATATGCTGCAAGTGAAAATTATGCTGCTGGAGTATCGGCAGGGTTGACAGTTTTGTCGATGATTGCATTACAAGTTTTGGTGCACATTAATCACCAGAACAGTTATTTGCGATTTGAGCGTAATTGCAATGCTAAAGTGATTTTAACCAACAATTTGGATTTTGCGAGTGAAGGATTTTGGGTGAGGGAATTATGGTTTATTCGTGTATTTGGGTGTTTATTTTTGCCAGCAGCGACTGCCAAATCTGAATAATAGCATTAGTATGATCCACATGGTTTGAATTTAATCAAGCTACTAACTATCTATAAATTGTTGATGTTTCTTTATAAAATGAAGATTTTCTTGGGATTAAGGTTGAAATAATAAAATTTAGGCTATCCAGAACGAGATTTTTTTCAAGAATTTCTTAATGAAAACTGAGCACATAGTGGTTAAGTGTATTTAGTGGATTCCTCTAAATTTCGTTATAATCTTGTGTTTCACATTCAACAGATACGCGTATTCGTATCGTACAGTGCGCTACCGGAGATCTTCAAGTGAAAGCTCTTATCTTGTTAACTTAAAAAAAATCAGACTCTTTTTCAAACTAGCACGTAAACACGAACAAAATACTTAACATACCCGCATAAACAATAACCATAAGAAGTGCCTAACCACCAATTCGGGGTATCATCCCAACTGTAAGTGGTATGGTCATACCATCTATATTATCGTTCCTGAATGGTACACGTTTATTAGGGTATTCACTAGAAAAAGCTTAGATTTTGACAGATAGGCCTTTTCGTCTGTGACTTACAGACTTGTTGAGTATTGAGTGCTGTTATAAAACTATCACACTTATTTTTGTTATCTCTTGGTGATCTTTGGTGACCTTGGTGATACATTTCAACCTGTCTTCTAGTCGATTTTCTTATGGGCATTTATTAGATTTACTTTTGAACTTCACTCAAATTTAATACATTGTTTGAGAAAAACATTCAGGCAAATCATCCTGTGATTTTTTACTAAATTTGCTTTTTCAGAACTTTTGTTAACTCCTCTTCTTAGTATTTTATAGAAAACAACCCTTCCGTATTGTTTTTAATTCAATTGCTCAATTCTGTTTTTTTTTATTTAATTTTTATCCTAAAAACAAGTGCATCCATTAATTAGGATTATTGTTGTATGACCCAAAGTTGATTTGGTGCGAGTCAAATACCCTGTCATAAGGCGCGATGAACATTGGTTGACATAGCCCCTGATCCCAGTTATAAAGTCGAATAAATACCCTACCAGGATCGCTTTGCCAAATTTCAAGGGGCTCTAGTAATCCTTTTCCAAATATTGGCATCCTTTAATTGAATAATGCTCCGCAGAGTATATGTTCTGCAGTTTTAGTTTCAAATGGGCAAAAACGACATTCTGTAGGTGATACCTACTCTGGCTGTGACCAGTCAATAGACCAGTAATTGCCCGAAGGTCTTTTTTCCTAAGATTAAGTAAGATCCGGGCTTTTACAGCACTTGATCTTATAAATCTCTCGACTTGTATGCATGTATCCGGAGCGACCCAGTTTGATTCCACCATGGACATTCTGCTCAAATCTGTTGTTCTTTGGTTAGGTCCTGCTGTGGACAATTTCATTTAAATTGTCCTGATCTGGCTGAAATCTTTCAGCAGTTCGATCAAAAATTTTCCCATTCGTTGGGGCAGTATATCCTTGCATAGAATCCTAGAACCTCTAGACATTGAGGTCTATAGATGCTATAGATGTAGCGGAGCTCTAAGGATTTTCCTCATAGTTTCCTTATTGCGAGAGAACGGTAAACTGCCCATGGCGAATAAAATAACTGTGGACTTGGCCATTAAATCCATGAGGTTTCATGACCTGACAGAAGTAGAGTTCTCTCTTTGAGTTAGCGTCCTAGAGCGTGGAACTCGAAGCTTCCCAAAGATGTTCTGGGGAGTTGCTTCTCAATCAGAGGATGTCGGCTACTGTTACTCTATGGTGTTTTCGCTTGCAAGCACGCAAGTTGGCAAAAGGGTATCAGCTTGTTGCGTTCTCCGACTCCGTGAGTTGTCTATCTGCACTTGGGTGTGGCTGTTAGAGGTACAGCATGATCCTATCGCAATCTTTGTATACCGTGTATTAAGGCTGCTGGTAATCTAGCAAGCCAGGGTCGTCTTGCTCTACTGAAGGATACCATATGCCCTACAGTAGTAGGTCCCATGATGAGGAAGTGGAGATATATAACCAATCCTCGACATCAGAAACAACTGATTCGGGTGAGGATTGGGCATACATGGCACTGCAATGGACCACGTTTTAGCTGCAATGTACCTTAATGCCTAGGATGTGAAGTAGAATTGGATGTTAATCGTCTATACGCGAAGTGCTCTGTGCCGGCACAACCGATGGTACTTATGGGCATTGTTTGCACATTTGGTGAAGTATTGTACAACGCTACAAGATATGCCATTAAAATGAAGTTATAGTAAAGTGAAATAGACGGTAGCGTGGTCCGGGGAGCCATTTGAAGTATATTTTCCGCCTAGAATGAACCTGAATCGTCTACAGCAGACGAATAGTTGGACGAGATGTGGTTATTCGGTTACCGTACTATCTTCTTAACTCAGGCCATATAATGTATGCTTGGCTAAGTATTTCCGTCTTGTCTGTGTCATGTTTCTGCTAGTTGTCTTCTAGGTTAAGTCGCACACCCGGGAGTATTACAGACCTCTGTATATGTGCCCGGCAAGCAAGGACAATGTATTTTTAATAAGAATTGAAGATATTAAACACAATTGCTAGAATATGTACAATCATCGAGTTCTGGAAGCTCTGGCTAGGTCAATAATTGACTTATTCAAGGCCAACGTGGCCTACTGCCAATGTTGAGGTGTGAAATTAGATGTTGAGCATCTATTAGTTCTTTCTTTCTTTCATTAATATTCAGATAAATTTCTTGGATTCTAAAATTAGTGATGAACAAAAGATCTACATAATTAGAAAAAATTAAATAAATTTAAATCTGCTTCGATTTTATGTTCATCCAAGCAGATTTAAATTAAACGATAGACGTCTGTTGTTAAAATTATGTGGCACTACAAACTCAAATAACAAATCTTTAAAGGTTATGAATGTACTTAAGGATATTGCTTCCTGTTAATTTTTTTTATGTTACATGATCGTAGCTACTTTCCTAACGATTGAAAAAAAAAATGGTAAGGAACCTGAATATAAAAAAAATATTTTTAGCTAAATCCTTCTCATTGGATTGGATTCAGTGAAATGTGTTAATTGGAGTTCACAATTTCCTTCAAATCGTCATTATTTGGGTGAAATTTTTAATTAATTCGATTTGAAAATTGAGAAAAAATGTAACAATTGAACTAATTCGACACCCTGAGTAAGGCAAAAACCATCCGTGTTGTCAGTTGAGAATGCCAAGAAATGCCATTGAATTTTCCATTAGCTAAAGGTTCATTAAAGTTCAGGGATTTGATTGAGTGCCATGAATTCTTCCGGTACTGGATGGGATTTATTTTTTGTATAGGTAATCTTTATGCAAGTCACTTACTCACCACATTGATCTATTGAAGAAAGCGATTATCTGCCAAAGGAGACCTGTCAAATTGATCATATCTCCTTTCCTAATGAAGCCTCTTGATTTAGTTTGTCACAAACTTTGTGCTGGAAAAGTTACTCTTTTCTTGAAATTGTGGTGGCCATTTGAAAATGCTTATGACGTTTTGGGGATCCCGATAAGGCACCAAAAAACTTCGAGGCCAAAATAAAATAGTTCAATATGATGGATTGCCCTGTTCCTATTACGTATTTCGATGGTTTCCTTTGACTGGATGATAGGTCAGGACGATGTTTCAGTAGATTGTAGATGTAGATTCTTCAAAGAATAGGAGAAAATGAAACGAATAAGACGTTGTAAAAATTGTTGAGTTCAATATCAATGATTAGTTGATCATGTTTATTTATTTAAACACAACATCTTCACACACTTGATTAAACAACCTACAACATGAATCTAGCGGGTTATTTCGTCCATAAAGAGTACGGTGGCCAGAAGACCACAACAGTTGACGATTCCGGAGCTGGTGAACTGGTGCATGTACCCGAGCAAAGGATTATGCAAATTGATAACAATTTCTATTACTGGATTATCGTTTGATCACTGAATATGTTATCATTGAAACAACAGAATAGACTATAAAATACTCGTTGAATATCATTATAATAACTTATTTTGTTATCACTGCGAACTAGTTGATAACAAATCCTGTGTTGTAAGCAAATTTATTGAAAAAGTATCAATTATGTTATCAATTTGAAATCAAACTCTCATGCTAATAACTGAAAAAAAAAAATTTGATAAAAAGCCAAGTTTTTTGTTCAAATATGCTGGACATATTTATAGTTTTACAGTTCAACTTATACCGTTCATAAAAAATAGTTTAAAATGATAACATATGATAACAAAATTTGCCAATGGTGATAACTAAATTTGGGATGCGAGACAGCGGAATTCAAAACGATGACTGGGATAACAGAACTTGTTATTTATATGATATAAGCTTGTTATTTCCCTTTGCTAGGGTAACCTAACATTCTCAAGAATGCTGCTACAATCGATGTTGCACATGACCACGTCGAAGACATACTGCCGTTGAAGCATCCATGAGCGACTCAATAACAGTTGAATATTTAGTGCATATCGATCTTCATATGGCGGAAGATTGATAGGATCATTCAGGAAGGTGGCGTGAGCGTATCTAATGAACCGCTTCTGGACTTTTCGATGCGTGCAATATGAACGGCGTGGTACCAGACCCAGATTTGCACTCCGTATTCCAGCACACTACGAACTAAAGCACAATGACGATTTAAGTGCATGCCTTTCACCGAATTGCTTTTGCTTTTGCGGTTGTTGAGGAGATGTGATCGTTAAAACGAAGGTTCAGATCAAGTTTGACTCCTAGGTCGTTGATCGACGTGACCCTCTCCAGTGATATTTCGTTTAAGCCATAGTCGAGCGAAAGTTATCCTCTGCACTTAGCCGTATTCATCTGCATTCCGTATAAATCACACCATCTACACACATGTTTTAAATCGGCTTGTAAAGCACAGCAATCTACAAGCGATTTAATTACACGGAACAGTTTCAAGTTATCCGCATAGAGCCGATTACCGGAGTTGAGACCTTCGCACAGATAGTTGATGAAAAGGGTGAATATAAGAAAGCCAAGGTGGCTGCCCTGTGGTACACCGGAGGGAATATCAAATAAGTCCGATCTAGCGTCGTGCACCTTGACAAAAGCTTTACGTTAAGACAAATACGACTGAAGCCACTGGATAATCCAAGTGGGCAATCCAAGGCGGTTCAGTTTTTCAATGGCCAGTTGATGAGGTACCTGGTCGAACGCTTTTGAAAAGTCAATGTAAATGGCGTCGACCTGGCATCGCTTCTCGAACTCGTTGATCACAGTACCGGTGTAAGTCATGAGGTTCGATGTCGTTGGCCGCTTTTTGACGAAACTATGTTGATGCTCAGAGATCACTGGCTGCAGCTTCTCGAAAACTTTCGCAAGGCAGTTAAGGATTGATATCGGGCGGTAGTTCTCAACGCTGTGTGTATTTCCAGCCTTGTAGATAGGAGTGATTTATGTCAGCTTCCAAGCGTCAGGAAACACTCCTTCGGTCAAGGATCGATTGAAGATCGTAGCGATGGGACAAGACAGCGACTGAGCACACTGTTTGACCAAGAAGATGAAGATTGTACAACGGAAGCCCTTCCAAGTATTGCTGCGCCAGGGGAGGTGAGTTGTCGTCGTGTACGAAACGCAAAAAGATTTGCGGTAGAGAGCGGTGAGCAGGAACTACGAGATTGGTACGAACCTCAACGGGAACCGTCGTCGAGCTCTTTTGTTTGTTGATATAGGCCCAGAAAGATGAAGGGTCTTGTCGGAAATTCATTTGAATACAATCAATGTACTCACGAAAACGATCACCTTGCAGTCGGCGATACTCTTCTTCAGCAAACTTCAGAGCTCTCGTGTTCGTAGAAGAAACGTTTCCTGAGCTTTTGTAAACGATTACGTCGGTTACGGAGTCGTGGTGTCCACCAAGATTGGTTAAACTGCCTTGTAGGCCGGTAAGTTCTAACGGGAGCAGTTTCACGGATGATTCGATCAATAGTAGAAAGCCGTCACGGAAACATCAAGAGAACCGTGGTTCAACAGCTCATTTCAGTCATGGGAAGCGATTGTCGCAGTCTGCTTAGTATTGCCTCACGGAAACGGGCGTCCACAGTTACAATAACCGGCTTAGGATGAGCGTCAATTTTTAGGATACTTGCCACCGTCATCTGACAATCCAATACTGGCTCATAGTCGCTCCAAGCATCTTCAAGACCGCCGAAAGAATGAAGCATTACGCGAAGAAACCTGCACTCAACGAAATAATCTTTCGCTATTCATAAGAATGCATTATGATTATTTGCTATAAAAATCAGTATGAATTTCAAAAAATTTATCTTATGAAATATAATGATGTTGAAAAAATAGAAATATGGAGCAACCTGGATTCGAACCTTCAACGTTGAGGTTATGGGTCCAGTGACTTGCCCACTAGTATATATCAACACTTGTAATCAGGAAAGCATAAAGGCGTACAACAACAACGTCGTGTGAAACAATATCCATCCATAAGTTGAACCTTATGAAATTCCAATGCATCGTTTATAAGTGGAACCTTATGAAATTCTTAAGTCGGTCCTGAAACGACTGAGTGACGTGTACCCCAGTATTGGAAACACAGACGTCAAAAAATTCCCCTCTGCACATCATATCAGTCTGTATCTGTATCAAAACAATGAAAACAATCTGAACGATTTAAATCAAATCCGTACGATTTGGCAACCCTGCCGAACATACCTCCCTCTCGTACCCGTAT
>JASCZW010014849.1:0-21940 GCA_034211315.2 Aedes japonicus
CAAATCCGTCATCGTAGCTTCGGTAGAAGATTTGCGGGTCCTGTGTTCTCGAAACGATCGGACATTTTTATTCAGTGCTTCCAAGGCATCCTCTGAATAAACTCCCATGGGCAACTCCTTTGATGGCCATGACATCAGCTCCGTGAATCAAGATGAAATGCACTGAAGCAGAGCATGTAGTACCATCGATATTTATCCTCAAACATTTGGGCTGTTTCTAATGCGTAGACTTAAACTTATTGGCATCTTCTTCCTTGCCCGAAGCCAATGCAGTTTGGATGACTGAAAACGTTCAATCAGTTCAGTGATTGAATCCTGTGATAGCTGAGCGCTACGGAAGGGTTTTCGAAAAGCCCGAGTTCCCATCATTTGTTGAGCCCGCACCCTGTTTCACAACATCCACCAGAATTCCTAATTCTTTCCTTAGCTCCATTTTGAATTTGTGTCTTCCTCTCCATATACGCTGATTTATTGGCACTCCATTTCTTGATCTCCAGCCGGTAAGACGCATGCAAAACGCATTCAAGGAATCGAATGCGTGCGTGAAGAACAGATATGCCATATTTAAATTCAGCCGTATTCACTGGTCTGTTCACCACTGAACTGACAGTCATTGCCGTTGGAGTGGCCTCACAAGCACAACATGTTGCCATCGAAGAAGTATCAGTCAAGATGTTCCTGGCTTTTCCATCGATCATTGTCATGAGAAAGACGATGATGGATTCTCAGCCTTCCCATTTCCTGAAACCACGGTAGATGGTAGCAAAGATTCTATTTGATCAGCGAAATTACTTTTCTTCTTCCTTCAAACATTCTTCGTCTCCTTGAGGAACTGTAGGTGGAGCGGTTGACAGAAACGTATTGATGACGGTACCGGGTTCGTCAAATGACTTGAGAGTCTGCAGCATCGCCGCAACTTTCAGCTGAAGCGGAACAATCGCGGTAAGCAAAATTGACGAATGTTCCTCAAACTCGTCAGGAAGTTTTAACTTGTGCTGGAGATGACCACCGCTACCATCGCAGCCCCATTTATGGAAGTTTGAGTTGTTTCACAGATCATTCAGTAATCCCTTGCTATCCAATCTTCCATAATTCGGATGCATTATGATTAAAGCATCCTGAAGCTTACCCGCGTCGTTCCACTGACTTTGCGGAATCCGGTGACGTATGCTTCTGTTTAGTTTCAGGACCGCATCATAGATGGAAAACATCCGCATGATGTTCTTTCGCCATGGATCTCACCAGAGATAGTGAGCCGTACTGAGATCTGCTTCAATGATTGAGGATACACCCTTTTCAGGACTTACCTTAACAGGTAAGGTGTATGTTCCAGACCTATTGTAAGCATCCAGAATGTCTGCTGCCGTTCGAGGACTGTTGCACAAAATTTGAAGCAACTTTGCAACCTGTCCATCACTTCAGATCGAAATTGCGTAGCAGCGGCATATAAAAGTTCAACGGCAGAGTGTTTTTCTCGAAGTGGCTCTGTTTTTCTCCTTTTCGAACGCGTTATCGAATCTTCAAACGATTTCGACGGACGACCTCGCACACACCGCTTGCTTACCTTCTCAATGTGTGGATCTCAAAACAATCTCACCATTCAACCAATCGCCGTAACGGGATAAAAACACGGAAAGAGTCTTACTACATTTGTCCCATCGTTCATAAAACTTGGAGCAAAACCGGAGACTTCGCTCCGAACTACCAGAGCGCCTTGATCGTGAAGTTCTGCAGGACAATCTTGATGGAGTTGAGCCAACATACGGGATGTCAAACCACTTTTCTGCTTGTCTCTAGGCATTTCAGTTGACTCCCGGAGGATGTCAAACAACGCCTTTTCGAAACAGAAACAAGTTTCATACAGTTGGCTGCAAAAAACAACAACACAATAAGCTTTATAATTGTTTTCCTATAATTTTAACACTGGGTTATTTTAGTTACCTGGATTGTAAACAAAAACTTTAAATTCCATAGAATCACTTTCATTGTTGTACAGTCACACGACAGTACACGCACTGAACTGCTATCACAGTCTGAGCGTGTGGTACCACACGAGCGCACTGGTTTAGCAGAAATAAAAAATGGCCGCCGAGTTGCGCGTCGCTCAACAGTTCGTTTTTTAAATTTTTTGAGAGTTTAGGCGAAAATAGTCCAGATTTTTTTTTTCACTCCCTGTATCCTTAGATACTAAGGAACATGTGAGTCATTGAATTAGTGCAGGAATCTGCGGAGATGGGCTTTAAAATCACTAAATAACGGTGAAATGAGGAAAAAATTACTACATAGACTTTGCCGATTCTGATCTCCGAAAATCTTATCAAATGCAATTTCAAACGTAATGTGAATGAGAAAGTATACCTATTTGAACAATTTGAGAGCATTTAAACTTTTCTTACTGTGTTAAATTGCATGGTGGTAGACCTAGTAAAACATCATTAAAAAATGCAAAATTCCTTGCGCATGTGGTTAACTTTTCTAAGTGAGATACTAGTTCGAAAGTAATGTTAATTCAAACATCGGGTTTTGTTTATAGATGGTATAAACTATGTAGAAAACATTTCTGGTGGTTATTGATCTGTTTCATCAATCTGAAAAAATGACTTTTGTCCGGCTTTATTAATTTTCCGACCACTGTGTGCTGTCATCGTCGTCTGCGTGGAGGTCATCATTGGGTTGCACATTGTTGTCGTCGATCGGTAGTAAACACAGCTTGGCAATCGGTCGTCGAATCACCTTGGTTCCAGTTCGCACACTTGCTACTCGCACCAGTCCATCTTGACCAGGGAATACGTCCTCGATTCTCCCAAGTTTCCATTGCATCTTCGGCTGATTGTCTTCACGGATGATTACAGTTTGGCCTGGCCTCACAGTTACGGGTTTTGTGCCATTAATTTCGGTTCTGCAGTGTCGTGATGTAATCGTGCGACCAACGAGCCCAGAAGTGTTGTATCATTTGGGTGTGTCGCTGCCAGCGCGACAGTGTTGTTTCCTTTCGGTCCAAGAGGTCTGGTTCGGCGATATCGGTCAATGGACGTCCCACCAAGAAGTGCCCAGGTGTGAGAGGGCTTATATCGTTCGGATCTTCCGTCAATACAGTAATGGACCTTGAGTTGAGCAGGGCTTCAATACGAACGAGTATGGTAGTGTATTCTTCGAAGTTCATGTTGGCAGTTCCAGTTATGCGCTTCATGTGGAATTTTGCAGAGCGCACGCCGGCCTCCCATAGTCCACCGAAGTGCGGTGCATGAGGTGGAATCAGGTGCCACTCGATAGCTTCATGCAGAAATCATCCAGTATGATTTTGTGTTGCTGAGACTGGAAGAAGTCGTACAATTCCCTCAACATGTTTTTGCTGCCGACGAAATTAAGGCCGTTATCGGAAAACAGTTTTGCACATTTACCTCTGCGGGAAACGAAGCGTTGAAGAGCCGCAATGAAGGCATCAGTAGTAAGATCACTTACTAGCTCCAAGTGAATCGCCCGTGTAGCGAATCATACGAAAACTGCCACATACGTCTTGTATATGACGGTAGACCGCTTGTTGTGTTGGCGAACGTAGATTGGTCCACAAAAGTCGACACCCGAATTGAGGAACGGATACACGCCTTCCAAACGGGATCTAAGTAGGTCACCCATCAATTGTTGCATTACAACCGGCTTCGCTTTGAAGCAAGTGACACATTTTCGGACGACGCTGCGCACCACACTGCGACCGTGTAGAACCCAATAGAGACGCCGCATCGCTGTGAGCAGCAGTTCTGGTGGAGCGTGTAAGAGTTCTTCGTGATACGACCTGACCAAAGCTTGCGTGAACGGATGACCAGATGGAAGGGACCATTGGGTGTTTCTGATCCCCGGAAAGAGCGGCGTGACGAATTCTTCCACCGACCCGCAGCATGGTAAAATGTGCTTTGTCTAGGGACACAGAAATCGTGATTAATTTACTTTTACTGTGAATTACCTTTCCAGATTGCAGCTTGTTGATTTCATCGGGGAAGGCTTCTCATTGAGCGATGCTAGTGAGGGCCATCGTAGATTGTTGAAGTTCTGGGAAGATCAATTCTCCAAATCTATGCATTTTTTGATTTCCCATTAGGATGTGATCGATGAATCTCCATTTCCGGAACTTACTCTGGATTTCGAACAGGATGAACATAACAGGAGGATCTGTGACTTTGAGGTTAACTGTTAGCTTTTTCGTTTCTGGGAGATGCTCTGCGAGTGTGCAGTTTGGTTGACATGGCCAAGGTGAACCGATGTTGCGCAGAATTGGCTACAGTGTCGCAACTCATTAGCTTGTAGGCCACGCGATAGCACATCTGCAGGGTTGTCGAGCGTATTAACGTATCTCCATTCCATACCTTGGGTCAAATTTTGGATTTCAATGACACGATTGCAAACGAAGGTTTTCAGTCTCCCTGGGTCGGTCCTGATCCAAGTTAGAGCTGTGGTGCAATCGGACCAGAGAGTAATTCTGGAAAAGGTAATGTCCCAAGTAACACGAAATGTTTGATTGCATGCATTTTTGCTCAAATGTGACAAATGATTATGTTACCATTCCGATGATACAGAACCTTTTCGGGTACTACAATAGAATTGAAATAGCGCAGAAGGTGGAGCCTATAGAACATAATTTATGTTTGATAATTGTCATAAACAAAAAATTCTAAAACATAAGTGTAACAAATTTCATCGGCAAAAAAGGTTTTCATCAACCAGGTTCATACTATGAACTCCAAGCTTACCAGATCGGTGTTCTTACCACTCGACCTTCTCGACATATGAGATAGAGAAAAGTAAGAATCCTTTTAAACCCTACCATTATCCTATTTACCAACCTTATAGGGGACTTAAATATATATTGACTTTGGTATAAGAGGCTATTGGTATTCATTTAAATTATAAGTATTGAAAACAGATGTTATTATACAAGCAATTTCATGTTATCATGCAATCAATTTCATCAATTCTGATGTTCGATCATGAAAGTAATTGGCAACTGGAATTTTCAATATTTCATTCTAGCAAAACAGAACTAGGTTCAGTGGCAAACGAGTATGTGACATTAATACATGATATATATATATAAATCTGTCTTAAGGAAAGCTAAAAAACTGTTTTTTTCTGTCCAATACGGCGCTAATCAAACATACTCGACAAGTTTTGTTGGCGTTTAGCCTTTCTCGCATATGTTTGTTTCTTGAAATACGGAAGACTTATGTTCATACATTTATGAAACAAAATATGCAAACAATATGTCAGACGTAAGCAAACATGTCCCAGTTGAAAAACTTCAAACAGATTTATGACAAATAAATTAGTCGACTAAATGAATCTAGATTTCAATTGCATCAAACGAACACCTGCATGACAAAACTAGTCAGATCACACTGTTCTAGATCTACAGCATGACATATGGAAAATAAATCTTGAATATTTATGTTTTCGGTGCTACTTGGGGTTCAAATAGTGCGTAAGGTTAGAAATCAATCGTGCAAGTACATACGCACCGCATAATTCGAGGCGTGCGGTAGTCAGTTTAGCGTTCTTGAGGGGTGCGACTCGAGATTGAGAGGTAAGCAAAGGACCGGGCAATACATCGTTGCAGTCCAGCGAGCGAATATAGGCACACGCTCCGTAGCCCAAGTCAGAAGCATCGCAGAATCCGTGTAGCTTAATCTGCCGTGGTGATACGTGGTTGTACGCAGCGTGGAATCGGAATTTCGCCCATGTTGATGATTTGATTCCGGAAAGATTCCCATGATTATGCTTCCTCGGCGATCAGGACATCAGCTCATTTCACTTCTAGCTACCATAGCTTTTGGAGTCAAATTTTGTCAACAAAGATCAGCGGACCAAGCAAGCCCAGTGGATCGTAGTTTCGCAGTATCTGAATAAACAGTTCGTTCCGTTCGTTGGCCGTTGTGGAATTGTATCTCGTGTACCTTGGTAAGGAACACATTGTTGCGGGGTTGCCAGGTTAACCCTAAGGTTCTAGTTGTCTTCTCGTCCTCGAATAATGCAACTTGCTCGGTACTGGAATTCGGTACAGCCTGCAAGAAGTCATCGGTTCCCGCCTTCGACGCTGAGGGGAAACGCCCATGTTCGTCCTTGCACAATTGCTTCAATACTCGTGTCGCCAGAAAAGGTGCACAAGCAGTGCCATAGGTGACCGTTGCTAACTGGTACATCTACAAGCCAGAAAATTTGCTGGTACGTACGATCACATTCCCTGATGAGAATCTGCCTGAACATTTGCGTGATGTCAGCATTGAATGCAATTTTCGGGATTCTGAACCTTAGCACAGTGTCAGCGAGCTTTCATTGGACCACTGGACCAATATAAAGGTGATCGTTTAAGGATGTTCCTGTTGTTCTGACCGCCGACGCATCAAACCAGGCCATTGATAAGCCTATATCAATAGCAGTGATTGACAGTAGACAGGATGTCCTGGGCCCAAATTGATTTGGGCCCGCTGTCAGCTGTCGAATAGAAGTCTAATCATTTGTTTTGGTTGTTTGTTTTGATGTAAAACACAACAGAAAGCGATCAATCTGCTTTGTATGACGTGCACAACGGAAACGAGCAACAACAGACAAAACGTAAACGAGCTACAACAACAACAACTTACAATGTTGACATTATTTTGACAGCTGAGCTTGCTGAGATATTGTCTACGTGAAAAAGTGGTCCTTGTCATAGGCCTGCATCAAACACAACTCGAGTTTTAGTTGTTGTGCTTGCCGGGTTGAACACTCGTAAACTCGTAAACGTTCGTGTTGTGGATCAACCTTCTCTCAACCTGCACAAATCTGCGCAATGCCATAGTTTCACTGTCACCTAGTTCCCGGATGCTCTCCTTTACCGGAAGTCCAACTTCATACCGTCCATCGGGAAGTCTCCGGCAAGTGTCCATCAAGCTTTGTTCGGCTGGCCGTTCATCTTCAGTCATTACCCGAGGTTCAGTAATTGCCTCCGTTTCCCAGAATTGGCTGATCTGCTCACACAATACTTCGTTTGTCACTACTTCACAATGGTTCAGGGAAGATTTCTCTGCTTCCTGATCGGTTACTGCACCACCAACTACCCATCCAAAAATGGTCTCCTTACACCAGAATGTGCTATCGTCTGTCAAAGGGAACGTTCGATCAGTGAATTACTCATTGAACAATTGGATTCCCAACAGCATATCGATGCGATGCGATCGATTGAACGAAGGATCCGCCAGTACAATATCAGCTGGAATTCGCTCGGGATCTACCTGGAATGACCGTATTGGTAAATTAGTTGTGACCCTTTTCATAACCAAAAACTCTAAATTGAACGATGTATCGGACGTGAAGGTAGAGCGAATCTTTGCTCTGGCCTTGCTCTTGATTGTTTGTGGTGTTCCAGATACACCTGCAATGGTAACGTGTGCAATTGATCTCGGAAATTTCAATCCATTCACAACATTTGTGGAGATCAATTTGTGCATTGACCCACAAGCGAGCAAAATTCTGCAGTCGATCGAGTTTCCGAAGGCGTCCTCGAATAACCCTACTGCAGTGTACAGAACGTATTGACATGTTCGTATACATTAATTGTTATGTTATATATTCTCCGTGCGAGGAGTAACGATTATGATGTAGTGATCGTCAGTCGGTGCGAATCAAAAACAAACCCAAAAAGGAGAGAGTTCTTCTCCCATGTGCGCACCAGTAAACAGAGTGCACACAATAGATCGCTAGAATAACTATACAAGTCACAGTGGTACATGAGCGTCTTCCAACCGGACATTTTTGCCTGTTGAAGTGGCGGACTTAGTCCGTTCTCCTTCAACCTACCCCGCAGTGGGATGTTAGGCAAAAATGTCCTTGGTTCGAGTACCACTGTATACATGCCCTTTTCGCTCAATTTTCCTAAAAACATCTGTTACATTTCCAATCCTGCCGCACACTAGCGAAACTATCAAAACTTTCTCTTCATATCTTTCATTCTAGCCAAAAAACATTGTTGTTCACTCTTGGTACCTCATGGTGATGAACGAACATCTCCTTCTACATCATGTTCGTATGTTCGTAGAGACAGTCCCAACTAGTGAATTGATGGACGAAGTAGACGGCACAGATGCTGATCGATTACTTGAGTGTGACCCAGACTTTTTGTGATTCTCGTTTGTAGTGAACAAATTTGATTCGTAAAGTAATGTGTGGTGTCGACTGCCACATTTACGACACGAACTGCTCTTGCATCCATGCACATGGTGTTTATTGCTGAAGCAATTCAAGCAGAGTTTCAAACTTTTGATTCTGGTAAAACGATCGTTCCGGGCGCGATTCAAAAACTGTTCGCATCGGTTCAAAAAGTGTGACCCCTTGCAAACAAAGCATGTCACACTTCCAAATTTGTAATTTGAAGGGTTTGATTTCTCGGTGTAGGTTTTTACGACGTGTGATCCAGATCGTTCCGGTCTAGAACGAGCAGGCAGACTGTTGTGATTATCATGAGGAAAACCACTGATTCCTTTAGCGAACTTCCGAAGAAGTTGCTACAAAGCTGAAAATGTTGTTTATTCAATTAAATGAGATATAAATATGGTTGAAAGGGGATACAACTTACATTTTCAGTGTCCTTATTGCTATATTGTTTATAATCAAAATGTACAAAATGTTTACCCTTCGTATGATAGACATCGAAATAGATGTCATAAGAACCCCGTTGCAAAAATGATGGCCCTTAGAAAACTGACGCAACCCAGACTGTACCCAGATTCCTTTCCATCCTGTTCAATGCTTTCTAGACAACGGCATCGAGATTGAAGAAAATCTAGTAATTTCTTCCAAGACCGTAGTGAATTATCGATCAATTGAAGCTCAAATCTTTACGCAAGCAAGCAGCGCAACGGTTTTGTAGCGCAATGGGTAAATAAGATAACAATTTCATTAGAAGCTGCTGAATCTAATTGAAATCTAAATTTCATTCATATTTTTCTAAATCTTATTTTTTTTTTAAATTAACATGACTTTGATCTGAAGGTCTCAACATTTCTTCTACTGATTGATAGTTCGACGAATTCTTCAGATATTATTAACATGATAGCACGTCAAGAATTTTACAATACATCATCCGAAACAACACCATTTTGGTTAAACAAAGTTACTTATTTGTTTTGGTAATTAATTGCTAATATTTGCTTAAGCCTCAATTTAAAAAATAAACTCAATCGGTTCAAACTACAATAACCATGCTCTGAGCGAAACAATATTAAATAGGCAATTGTTATAGTTGAATTATAATAATGCAAAGCAGTAAGTCATTAAATGACACATTTATGTATCGCAATAGAAACTCTTTTTAACCAATAGAGCTCCACCAGGAATGCATACCACGATATTAGTTTGCCTGCAAGAATCCATTGAATCCCACACCTTTTCCGAAAACTGTCATCAAAGCCTTATGCTAGTACTAACTAGATTGCCTTTCCTCCTATACTTAATTGAAACCAGTGAAACAGCACCCATCAGTAGAGACTTGAACAAATATCGTGGAAAATAAAACAATACAATTGAGCTTACAATCCGTCAACCAACAGAGGAAATAAATTAACTGCTTCAACTAGAATAAATAGAAACGGCCAATCCTGAAAGCACTGATGAATTTATTCCACCAGTAACCACGACAAAAAGGATATTGAACAAGCTGTTAGCCGAAAGTTCAAAATTGTTTCGCAACCAGCGGTTGACCATCATAACCTCCAACCTATTCTGTAACCATCAACCCCCATAACAAATCACTCAAAATAATCAATCGAAATGTTGAATCGTGTTTAGAGATGGAACAAAACGTTACAAACCAAATAAAAACAAAAAACAAAAGAAACAAACATCAAACAAGCATGTTATCAACTTAAATGTGACTAATCGAAGCAAGCCAAACTACCAATGTGTTATATAAAAAAAGAAGTAGTTAATTAAAACAACCTAACGAGCGGAGCAGACACCATGTAATAGAGGAAATCCTTTAGACGAAACGAGACAAAACATGCGATGGAAGGTTAAGATTGCTGACAAGTAATTTATCATAGAGGAAACAAAAACTAGTAACTTCGTTCATGCTACGAAATATAGCGCGAAAATGAATTTAACAAAGTAAGATGAAAAAAGTTGTTTAATTAATTGATAGTTGTACAAATTGTATAAACATTGAAGGAAAAGAAGAAAAACTAAGCAAGTAAGTAGCATATAACAAAATCAAACAATTATAGAGAAGTTTAAATGATTAAGAAAATGTGTTAAATTGATATGTGAAGAATAAAGAAAAGAGTCAGATGAAAATCGGTAACTATATTGAAAGATGGGTAGCTGTTGTTTCTATTGTCCTAGTGTTATTGAAAGAAAGCATGGGCATGTGACTCTCACGCGCAAACCATATTTGTACAAAAAAATAAGTTTGTTTTGTGCGTTCAACGGGTTCCAACGTAGACGATATTAGTGTATACACAAAGGATTTTTTTTACACGGGGGTTACGTTCCACTTTTACTATAAAACCGCGTTCAACAGACTAAATAGAGTTGATCAATTCACATGCATCAAATTTTTAAATTGCCTCGCTTTTGTTTGCCTGTGTTACATGCAATGGTTAAAATACAGTTTTTGAAATTTTGAGTATTTACACCAAAAAATGTGATTTTTTTGAAAAACTTCCATATGACTACTTTTTGCCCAGAACGGAAAATGTGATTTGAATTAGGTCGATAAATTGTTCCGTTCTGGAGTTGTTACCCTAACGTTGTATTTGTAAATCTTATTACAAAGCTCCGTAGGGCTTATAGAAGCAAAATATAAGAAAAAGATGCTATTCTGTCATAATATATGCCATTTGTAGATTCTATCAACTTTCACTTTAATTTTTTTTGTGGCTCTAACGTCTAAACGGAATAAACTAGGGATTTGAAATTTTTTGACTGTTCCTAACTTTTGAAAACGAACATATTTTTGGCAGTTACAGCTTTCAGCGACCTCTAGAAGTGACTCTAAAAAAAAAAGCTACGCATAGTGCATTTAGGGTCAAAAATGACCCTAGACTTTGACACGCTCCCAAAACTTTATTTTTGAATCAATTTTTAATATCTTTGCCTCAAATGAAAGGTATGGATTCATAAAACAACATGCTGACCTATCTTTTTAAAACTGGGCATTCTGGGCACATAGGAACCCAGAATCGGTTCCGGGATGCATCCGAATAAGACAATTTTGGAATTACATATATTTGTACCGTTCTACGGTTCAAAATTCACGTTTTAGAACCCTGTTTTCCAAAAATATCATGCTATGGACCAACCAGAAGATTCGACCACATCCAGGTACTCTGGACTTTTGGCCACACCGATTTCGGTAGGGCCTAAAGAGGACAACTGTGAACCTCAAGTGTATTTACCGTTTGACGGTTCAAAATTCATGATTTCGAATACTGATCTTCAAAAACATCATGTCATAGACCAACCAGTACATTTGGCCACATCCGGATAATCAGGAACTGGTTCCGGTAGGGCTCAATGAGAAAAATTTTGGAACCCCAAGTATTTGCACCATTCGACGGCTCAGAATTCATTGGTTTTGAATACTGATATCCAAAAACATCGCGCCATAGACCTACCAGTGAATTTGGCTACATCCGGATACTCTGGAACCGGATTTGGCTGGACCCAAAGTGGACAATTTTGAAACCCAAGTATTTGTACCGCTCGATGGCCCAACATTCATAATTTAATATGCAGGTTAAATTATATTAACAGGTACCAAAATTGTCCAAAAATGATATTAACAATATCATTTAGGATAAGCTTCATGACCAATGGTGCAACTTCTAGGATATCATCGCATAGGATCGAAAGTATTATTCGTAGATATATTAAAATACCGCAGATCGTGGAGTGTGCTGTCACATTCTGCTTGATATCCTCAAGATCATTTCTGATGCTTTCTGGTATCCTTAATGCAAATAAATTTTCTGAAAGTCCTTGATGCAGAGATCTGACTCAAGTTGAATAAGATCGTTCATGAGCGAGTAGAGAACTCAGTCGCAGCCCTACTTTTTCAAATACTTAATGCAAAGTGCGAGCATCAAATAAATACGGGATGGATTTGAATTAACAACAGGATCAAAATTTTCAATTTTGAAACTAAACAGTGTCATCTTCTTAATTCCTTTACGAGATTCCAGGGGATTACGGTATTTAACGTCACCCAAGTGCAAGGACAGCATCAATGCATTTGAATGTATTTTAAGGAACGGTAGCTGCAGGAACCTAGAACCAGTGGCCGTACCGGCCGTGTAGATCCAGAATAACCACCAATGGTCTTATTTTGCAAAATCATTAGGTTAAGGTGTCGCAAGCCATGTTTTGGTACCGTTCAAATTCTGGCCATTTTCCCGGTGGAACGCGGTTCCCGGAAGGCGGCCAGGAGTGGCCACATTGGCCGAATATTTCCAGAATGACCACCAATGGTCTTGTTCATCAAGTTTGAGGTGTCGCAAGCCATTTTTGGTACAGTTTTGATCCTGGTCAGTGTTTCGGGACGGTTCGCGGTTCTCCTAAATATATCCGGAACTACGGAACTTGCAAAAAGTTCCATTCAATTTGGTTTAGATTTCGCAGAATGAATGACAAATTAAAATTCAGATTTTTACTAAAAGAGGGGTCAGGCATGTAAGTGTTTAATATACGAAGTACCCCATCTTGCCGTACCTCACGCGGGATCATATCTCTTGCATCCCTATTCTGGATTATGATAGACACGCGATGTAGTGTTCGACGTGCTTAACAATTCGAGTTTTCCGGGTTGTCCGCACTGGAAGAGCTTGACGGCGATCATTCGACGGAGCTTTTGTAGTATTGGTGATACGGCTTTTTCAGAGCAATTGCTCCTTGGGAACTGGTACAGCATATCCCACCATTTTAGATAAAACTGACAGGTTGTCTTGGATGTAACGTAAAGATGAAAACATTCTTTGTACAGGCAATTTGTTGATCATTGTAACTGCATGATTGCAATCATAAGGTATCGACTTAGCTGTTAAAAAGGCAACAAACATTCCAAGAAAGAACTATTAAAACTGCCCGATAAGATGAGATGAAGGATCTATGAATTCTTGAACTTTTGATTCAAGCAAAGAAACATCACATCGCATCTTCGTAATGAAATCGTTGATTGTTTCCGAAAACTGTCCAGTTCAAAGGGAAGTGTCGAAAAACTTCAAAATTGATATACTAAAATAATCCGGTTCAACATCAGCTTCTCCCGTATCTGAAACACGATGTTGTTCCTCTTTAGTCGCATCCATTGCAACCTCTTGTTTCTCATCCACATCTAGTGGATGGCACGTTACAATAGGCCACTTTAAAGATTTGAAGGTCATACAAACATCCACATTTCGAACACTGAAAATAGGATTTCTGAACACTGAAAAAAATTTCTGCGGCAGTTTCCACCTGAAAAGAACGAAAAATAAAAAAGGAAATTGTAGGATTCTCACGCAAACTGATGAGAGCTGTCATTTTTACTTTCAAAAAAAAATTCCGCCCGATTATTCCGTAAGTGAAAGCGACATTTCGTTTCATGCAGATCAATTGTCAAATTTCCGCTTGGTAATATTGAACAAAATTCCGTAACCTCTTCACTGTTTAGGTCGAATATCCCAGAACAAAGTTTCCACAAATGGAGATGTGACAGCAAAATCATTGTGAGAATCGATATTTTAGTTTTATGCTAATAGAACATAAAAAAAACATTTGCCTTATTTTGCAACTTCCGAACCATTTCCGCATCGACGAGGGGCTTAATCTGCTCCATTCTTTATCCTTCTACCTTCATATTACCGTACTGTGTGTTTAAAATACTTGAACATGTTTTTACATAGCCGTAGGAACTTAAAGAGAAAGTCGACGAAGAGAGTCTCCCAATGTTACTTAGGACTTAATGCAATGTTCAGCTTGATATTATCAATTTATACCTATACCTATCAATTTTTGATGTATCGACTTAACCACGTTTTTTGCCTTAGACAGCTTTATTAAAGTTACTCTATTTTTATAAATGCAGCGGGTATACAATCAGAGTAGTATTTACTCAGTTTCCATATTTTAAAGTTACTCAGTTTTTGACATTTAGCATAGAGATGAAAGTGAAAGGTTAACGAAACTAGCCTAGTCGTTCAAGTATTCTCGTTGCTGTTCAAAACCGGAAATATCACTCGCGCAAATCAATTAAACTGCTTTTTCCGTATGGCAACAGACAGGGTGACCACTCAATTTTTATTTTCAAATTCCCGGTTTTTCCCGGTTTTCTTGGACCAAATGTTTAAAATTTCCCGGGTTAAGGCGCAGATCATGTAGCAATGAACTAGAATTACGAATAGAAAACAATTACTCTAAGCTATCAAATTTGAACGAATTGAGTTACAAAGCCTAATAAAATGATATTTTCATTATAAGCGTTGTTTATAATATAAAAATGACTACATTTTAGGATCCAACTATTTACAAATTCTGCTTTCAGTTTTGGGCCCTGGGAAACTAAAGAAAATAATTTACACTAACCCTACAGTGACTGATGACAGTCTGAAAGTCAGTTTGTGTGTGTACTGCCAAATGATGTCTTTATAATTTTTTTAAGAAACTTTGCTAAAGTTTCCCAAAGATTCTTTGAAAACTTCTCAGGCATTGCTTGAGAAATTCCTTCTGGCGTTTCTATAGGTATTCTTCAGGAGTTTGTAGCCATTCATCCAGCGATTCTTTCAGTAGTTTCTTCTTGCATTTCATTGGCTGTTCTGTTTAACTTTCTTGTGATGAAATTTATGGTGGAATCCCTGAACTTATGAAGTTTTGTGATTGTAAAGGAATTCGTAGAAGACACCTGAAAGAACTGAAAACTATAAGGTAATTGCTGAAATAATTCTTGGAGAAAACCCTGATTTATTGAAGAAATTTAAGAAATTTAGTTTGCGCGAGTTTTATAATATCTTGTATTCAATTCTTCATTTTAAATATTCTGTAAGGGGTTTTGTAGAATTATTTTTTAAGTTTTGTCTAGAATGTTTGCAAGGATTCTTAGATATAAATCTCTTAAAAAATTTTCAAGTGTTCTGCTGGAGCAGTGTTTTTTTTTTAAAGTTCCTCAATCGATTGCTCCACAAAATTCGTACAGGGTTTCGTACAGGGATTTCAATAAAAATATTGTTCTTCTAATTAAGAAATATTTTCATGCATTCACGCCGAATAAAAGAATGTTGTCGATATTTATTTTTGTTATTCGAAGCATACATATTTCGAATGTGATTTTTGGTTATCTTTAATATCATATTGCCGTGCGAAAACCTATATATCGACATGGAACTTTCATAAGGGCCAAGGTCGCAAACGTAAACAATGGCTTCTTCTGCAAATTTCTTGAAAATGCAAATTCTCTCAATTAAACTACAACTTCTATTGTAAAGGGACCTCCGCTTCTGTACAATCATCTGGTAACTATGATTAAGTTAGCATTCTCGAGAAATTTTCATTTCTCAATTCCAGATCAATGGCACCGATTACAAAAAAAGGCTTGTTGTCTGTCGATGAGATGGAGCATCGGTAATGATGGGTTCTGACCGATCCGTCAAAAAGCAGCTGAAACGTGTCAGTTCTCATTTGATAATTATCAAATGTACTTGCCACTTTTTGGCTCTTTATGCAAGCTACACATGCAAAACGCTGCCACTAGAACAGTTGATGCAAGATATTTATAGTTACTTATCATGCAACCTCGAATGATCCAAGGGATTCCAGATGATACAAAATATCTTAGATTTGAAGCATCGTTCTCCATCGATCTGCCACCAGATGGCTATCGTTCTAGTCAGTTGTCAACAGGAACTGTATCGTGTGTTGAACCCAAGAAGCTGAACACTTTGAAGGAGTTCAATTCAATTTCTAAACAATATCCGTACTTTTACAAAAAATATGAGATACAGCCCATCGAAGATCATGACTTGGAAACTTGTTGGAGAAAACTGCTGTGTTTCAAACAAGCAGATGGGAAGCTGGCTTTTATCTTGCTTAGGAAGTTCATTGCAAACTTTCTACAATCTGAATAAGACCATCTAAATTAGAATGTTTGAAGCAAGGCTCTAGCCAAGATTTTCTGCTGTTAAACACAGATAAAAAAGATTTGGTGAGAATTAAAGATGGGAACGAAAAATATTGTGGCAACTCTGGTCGCTACAAACTTACACGAATGAGCCACATGCAAAAAAAAACCGCAGTAGAAACTACTATTTCGATGATTAAATTGAGCGCAAACACCAACAATTTTCACCTGACTATAAATGCGTTTGATTTTACCATGCCTGCGATTGAGGTCAACCATAGTAGGGTTGATATCAACATCAGGTCTGTCAATCAGTCCGCATCGAGCTCTCATGCCGTGCGGTTCTATTTTCTTTTTGCTAAAGGAAGTATTCTTGCTACCTAAAGCTACAACAAAATTAAACAGCACTTTTCAGTGCTAAACATTACCCGCAAATTCTTTATCTACATTACCTTTATTCCTTTTCGATCCTTGTCTGGACCCTACGCGAGGTAATCCGACTTGGATATCGGCTTGGAAAATTCCTCTTCGACCCTTCGGATTCTTGTAGAATCTGCTTGGAAGTTGATTAGGAGAAAACGTTTAAATTCCTAATTTAAAATTCCTTTTCGGTCCCTCAGATTCTTAAAGAAATCGTAGAGGTACTCGTTTTGGAGAGTATGGCGCCTAAACGCAAAAGAAAGGGGCAATCTCAAGATTCCCCTTCTAACGATATTGATTTAAACAATCAATATGATATTCTTTCCGATGACGAGAATGATCCGTCAATCAGGCAAAATTTAAAACATTCCCGAATTAATAAAGGGAAAGAAAAGGTACCACCTATTGTGGTAACAACTTCTGATTTTCATGGTCTCCGTAAGGAACTCACGAATTTCATTAAAGATGCAAAATTTTCGTTTCAGATTGGTCGTCGGGGTGAATGCCGTGATCTGGCTGAAACCTTGATCGGTTTCAAACTTGTCCTCGAGTATCTTACTCAAAGAGGCATTAAATTTTTTACGTATGACACCAAAAATGAACGTCTGTTCAAGGTGGTTCTAAAAGGTCTGGCCAGTGGCGAATCCCTGGACGAGATCAAAAAGAAATTATTAAATTACTTGGAGTTACACCAGTTCAAGTAATAAAAATGAAAATGAAATCCCAACCTGGCGATTCTCGCAAAGGGATTTCTAATGAATTTTATTTAGTTCATTTTAAATCAAATGAACTGAATAACCTTAAGGCATTAGAAAAAGCCAGTCTTATGCTCCATGTCAGAGTAAAGTGGGAACACTTTAGGAAGCCTGGAGGAAATTGTCAACAGCTCACCCAGTGCCGCAAATGCCAAGGATGGGGTCATGGGACAAAAAATTGTCACATGGATGCCAAGTGTATGCATTGTGGCGATCCCTCTCACGCCAAGGACAGCTGTCCTGTGAAGGATCCCAAAAATTTTAAATGTGCAAATTGTGGTGGAAACCACAAATCCAATTTTTGGGAATGCAAGACCCGCAAAGCGATCTTACATTCTCGTACTAAGCATCAGGTAGCGACCGCTTCGCGTTCCCGACCAGGTACCCATTCCTCGGCTGTTAACAACGGTCATCGAGGAGTAAATCCTACGTTTGTACCGGTGGGTACGAACAATGCCCAACCGTCAAATTTTCCACTGCTAACTGCTGTTAACAATGGTCAGCGACGCACAAATGTACCCGTAAGTACAAACAGTGCACATGCTTACAATTCTCCAATCATACCTGCTGCTAACAATGTTCAGCTGGGTAATGGAAATACCTACGCCGCCGTTACAGCCGGTCGAAATCAAAATTCCAACAGAAATGTTGAAGATTTTGACTTAGGTAGCATAACCGCTTCCTAAAATGGATTTCTTACAGAAATCATTGATCGATATGATTAATGGTATGTTAAATACAAACTCCATGTTTGACGCAATTCAAACTGGTATAAAATTTGCAAACAATATTGTCATGACCCTGAAATTCAGCAATGGGTATTAAGACACTGAATATTTTAAATTGGAATGCTCGATCTATTAAAGATAATGAAGACGAGCTGTTTAACTTTTTACGAGTTCATAACGTGCATATTGCCGTTGTAACTGAAACTTTTCTTAAACCAGGTAATAAAATAAAAAGGGATCCCAATTATTTTGTATACCGCAATGATCGTCTTGATAGTCCAGGTGGTGGCGTAGCCATAATTGTCCATAGGCGTATCAAACATCAAATTCTTTTCTTCATTTGATACCAAGGTTTTTGAAACTTTGGGGATTTCTGTTGAAACAAAATTTGGTCAAATTTCACTATTAGCTGCCTATTTACCATTTCAATGCGTAGGACAGCAAAAGAATCTCCTCAAGGGTGACCTTCAGAAGCTTACCCGTAATAGGTCCAAATTCTTCATTATTGGTGATTTTAATGCAAAACACCGTTCATGGAATAATGCTCAAAGCAATTCCAATGGTAATATACTATTTGATAATTGTTCTGCGGGTTATTATACCATACAATATCCAAACAGCCCAACTTGCTTTTCTTCTGCAAGAAACCCCTCAACTATTGATTTGGTCTTAACTGATTCATGTCAACTTTGTAGCCAATTGGTTACCCACGCTGACTTCGGTTCGGATCACCTTCCAGTAACTTTTGAAATATCCCAAGAAATAATTACTAATCCCAACAGTTCTACTTTCAATTACCATAGAGCTGATTGGAACCAATATCAAACATTCATGGAACATAACTTTGATCCTAACATTCCTTTGGAAACTACAAATGATATTGATGATGCTCTTGAATCTCTGACTACTTCTATAGTCGAAGCAAGAGCTGTCTCAGTTCCAAAATGCGAGGTAAAGTTCAATTCAATTATAATTGACGACGATCTTCAGCTTTTGATCCGTCTGAAAAATATCCGTAGAAGACAATATCAAAGAACACGCGATCCCACCATGAAAATTATCTGGCGAGTTTTGCAAAAACAAATTAAAAAACGCTTCTCTGCCCTGAGGAACAAACAATTTGAAGATAATGTGTCAAAATTAGACCCGAGCTCCAAACCTTTTTGGAAACTCTCCAAAATTTTAAAGAAACCTCAAAAGCCTATTCCAGCGCTCAAAGAAGGTGATAAAATATTGTTAACAAATGTGGAAAAAGCTCAAAAACTTGCTAAGCAGTTTGAGAGTTCCCATAGTTTTAGTTTGGGTCTTACTAGTCCTATTGAGAATCAGGTTGCTCGTGATTATCTGAATATTTCCTCCCGGGATAATATTTTCGATGAATCCTAGGGCACTGATTTGGATGAAGTAAAATCTATAATTAAAAAGTTCAAAAATATGAAAGCTCCAGGTGATGATGGAATTTTCTATATACTCATCAAAAAACTCCCAGTGAGTACCTTGTCTTTCATGGTAAAATTATTTAATAAATGTTTTCATTTGGCATATTTTCCTGACAAATGGAAAAATGCCAAAGTTGTTCCAATTTTGAAGCCCGAGAAAGATCCAGCTGAAGCTTCTAGCTACAGACCAATAAGTTTACTTCCTTCAATAAGTAAACTTTTTGAAAAGATAATTTTGAATAGAATGATGCTTCACATCAATACAAACTCAATTTTGCAGATGAGCAGTTTGGATTTCGCCATGGCCATTCAACTACTCATCAGCTCTTAAGAGTTACTAACTTAATACGTACAAACAAATCTGAAGGCTGCTCAACTGGAGTTGCTCTTCTAGACATAGAAAAAGCATTCGACAGTGTTTGGCATGAAGGTTTGATTGCTAAATTGAAAAACTTTAATTTTCCGCTCTATATTATGAAATTAATTCAAAATTATTTAACTGACAGAACTCTACAGGTAAATTATCAGAATTCCAAATCTGATCGAATACCTGTTAGAGCTGGAGTTCCTCAGGGTAGTATTCTTGGACCGATATTGTATAACATTTTTACTTCCGACCTCCCTGATTTGCCTCAGGGTTGTCAGAAATCCTTGTTTGCCGATGACACAGGCATTTCCGCTAAAGGAAGAAGCCTTCGTGTCATTTGCAGGAGACTGCAGAAAAGTTTAGACATTTTCTCTTCTTATTTACAGAAATGGAAGATTTCTCCCAACGCTTCCAAAACTCAACTTATAATATTCCCACATAAACCTAGAGCTTATTTTTTGAAACCTAGTAGTAGTCACATAGTTACTATGAACGGTGTTCCAATTTCTTGGTCAAGTCAAGTGAAATACCTTGGTCTGGTACTTGATCAAAAATTAAACTTCAAAGATCACATTGAGGGCATTCAAGCCAAATGTAATAAATATATAAAATGTTTATATCCTCTTATAAACAGAAAATCAAAACTTTGTCTGAAGAACAAACTACTAATATTCAAACAAATTTTTAGACCGGCCATGCTTTATGCTGTTCCAATATGGTCTAGTTGTTGTGCTACCAGGAAAAAAACACTTCAAAGGATTCAGAACAAAGTTCTGAAGATGATTTTGAAGCTGCCTTCTTGGTACAGTACTATCGAAGTACATAGAATTTCGAATGTTGAGACTTTAGAGCAAATGTCCAACAAAATAATTAATAATTTCAGACAAAAATCGTTGCAATCTTCATTTGCAATGATTAATTCCCTATACGCTTAGTTAAAATTAATGTTAGTTTGTTTTTAGTTTTAAGATTATTATTGTTATATTGACACGCAGGCATTAAAACCTGTTTAAAATACTGAACTGCTAAGGCATGCACAATGTAAACAAAATTAGTATATATTTTAACAATTAAGGTTGATAAATTACGGTAGTAGTAGTTGGAGCACCTAGATTAACATTAAATGTAATTATTGATTAATTTGGAACAAATAAAAAGTTAAAAAAAAAAAAAAAAAAAAAAGGTCTGTCAAATATACCACAAACGTTGAAGGTTTCAAAATAAACGTAGTCAGTTTGAATTAAATTTCATGGTAGTTTTAAAGATAGGCATATTCGGGTAAGGTGGTAGTTTCTACCACTGCAGATTTTTACTGCGCTGGATATTTATAGAAGGCAAATCAATTGACACACTCTAAAAATTTCACAGATCGTTATAGATGAGACATGCTGAAGAAGGAATACCTACACACTTAGAAGATTTTTACAGTATTCGGTAATTTTGTCTGAACTTTCAACAGCTGAACGTTCGGTAATTCGATTTACCGGATTTCGGTGAAATTTTACAGTATTCCGGTACAAAAATTACTGGAGCTTGTCAAATTTTACTGAAGTCTGTTAAATCGGATTACCGAACTAAAGTTCAGCTGTTGAAAGTTCGGTAAAAAAGTTACCGAATACTGTAAAATTTTCTATGCGTAGTAGGAAGCTCGATTATAATAACACACAATCTTAATTATGAACAATCGTGAACATAAATTCCCGGGTTTTTCCCGGTTTTTAGAATTCCCGGTTAATTCCCGGATTCCCCGGTTCTGTGGCCACCCTGAACCAGAGTGTCGCATTTAGTGCGCTGTGTAGCTTCACCAGATGCGCTATTCAGCTCAATGCCACACACTTAGTAAATTTTACGGTATTCGGTAATTTTTACCGAACTTTTCAACAGCTGAACAGTTCGGTAATCCGAATTTACCGGGTTTCAGTAAAATTTACAGTATTCCGGTAAAAAAAATTACCGGAACTTGTCAAATTTTACCGAAATCCGTTAAATCGGATAACCGAACTGTTCAGCTGTTAAAAGTTCGGTAAAAATTGCCGAATACTGGAAAATTTTCTGTAGATGCGCCACAATTCAATCGTACAGGAAAAAGAGTGAAATCGTTTGGCGCCAGTGGGTTTGCC
>JASCZW010014850.1:0-21905 GCA_034211315.2 Aedes japonicus
CAGCATACAATAACAAATTCATTGGCATGTTTGTAGTTTCTTAGATTTGTGCCTTCCTGAATTTGGAAGTGCAAATGTACATTTTGAGATTTTTCTAATCGTCGATAGTTTAAAAGTAATTTTAAAGGGCGAACACGAAATTATTGCGACACATTCAACAGGGCATAACTTTTTTACCATTGGGTAAAAATCAACCAAATTTTGCACACTTTCTCATTGATGTGTATTGTTTAAATGCTGTCAAACTCGAAGTCGTGTTTTTCGATTCAACGAAAATGGAGGTGAACCAACGCGAGTCGAGAGAACAAATTCTTTCCAAACACCTGGAATTTCCTGACCTGTCGCACCGGCAGTTGGAAAAAATGTTGAACATTCACCATTCAACCGTCTCCAGAGTATTGAAGCGGTTCCAGGAGCAGTTGACGTTGGACCACGGCAAAGGAGCTGGAAGAAAACCGGGACCGGAGAACAAAAAGACGGAGGGAAAGGTGAAGCGGATGATTAAAGCAAATCCCAACGTCTCAAGCCGTGATTTGGCTAAAAAGATCGGCATGTCGCAGAGCTACGTCCAGAATGCAAAGAAGAGAGCTGGACTACATACATACAAGGTACAGAACTTCCCAAACCGCGATGAGCGGCAACAATTGACGGCTAAAACTCGGGCACGGAAGCTAATACGAGAAGATGCTGACAAAATATGGCTGCTGTATGATGGACGACGAAATATATAAAAGCCGATTTTAAGCAAATTCCGGAGTTGGAGTTTTTCACCGGCAAGAGCAAGTTTTATGTGGACGACAAATTTAAGAAGAAGAAAATGTCGAAGTTCGCCTCCAAATATCTCATTTGGCAGGCCATCTGCTCTTGCGGACTGAGGAGTGAGCCTTTCGTGACAAAGGGCACAGTAAATGGCGAGATCTACAAATCTGAGTGCCTCGAGAAGCACCTTTTGCCGTTTTTGCAGCAGCACGACAAAGCTCCGCTATTTTGGCCTAATTTGGCATCATGCCACTATTCTAAAAGTGTCCTGGAGTGGTATGAGGCCAATTCTGTCCATTTTGTTCCAAAGGACATGAATCCGCCAAACTGTCCGGAGCTGCGCCCGGTGGAGCAGTACTGGGCAATGATGAAGCGGGAACTTCGGAAGAGCAAGAAGACAGTCAAAGACGAGAAGGACATGTTAAGAAAATGAAAAAAAAAAACTGTGAAACTGGTACCGGATGACACTGTAAAGACTTTGATCAAGCAAAAATGCGTTAAATTCTACACTCAAGGCTCCATCGATTAACTTTGCTATTGATTTTTGAAGTAAATATATGTATAAAACTACCCTAAAATTTTGGTTTGATTCTCAACATTATAAGAAAATTGGCATGACATTTTCGGTGTTGCAATAATTTCGTGTTCGCCCTTTACCATTCACGGGATTTCCATGTTCTGATGCACGTAAAGGAAATGTTAGATTTGGCAGAAAATAATGGGATATTTCATCTAAATTTCAGACAGATAACGCCTGAATCTAACCTGTTGTATGAAAGATTGCAAACATTGTTGTATAGCGCATGTAAGATTGCAAACAATTTCGTTTTTTCGCCTTCTTTGGCTTGTATTGGCACACTAAGATCAGTGTAGGCTATTATTTGGGCAATCGGTTGATGTCAACACCAAGAAATTTGCAATTTCGATGTTGTTTAGAAGCAAAAACAACGAATCCTGTTCGAGAAAACATTTCATTCTTGATTTTTAATAAATCTACATTAAACTAAGCACACATAGGGTGTCCCACATCAAAATGCATCACGAAGAAAAAACGCTGTAGAAAATATCTGTTGGGCATTTTCTTTTGAACATTTGGGTAGAAGTAGTTTAGAGTGTTTTTTGTTTATGTATTTTTATCACGGTCAGTTTTTCGAAAATTGGAAAAAAAAGCAACGTCGTGAATTGATTTCGTGGAAGCACCTGGAAATTCCTCTATTCTCTCATCGGGACTTCGGAAAACAACTCGGAATCGTGCAGTCAACGGTGAGTAGTGTAATTAAACATTACAAAAAAAATCTGAGCATCGAACGGAAGGATAAATGCGGTCAGAATGGATGTTCTATTAGTGATCAGGATCAAAAGCACATCGTGAAAGCGTTTAAGCGGAATCCCAATGCTCCGCCAGAGATGTGACCAAATAGATGAATCTGTCCAAGTTTTAGGTTCAGAGAGTCGAGGACCGGGAGGCAGAAGGCTCCAAATCGTGACGAACGGCAAAATAGGGTGGGAAAGACACGGACCCGAAAACTGTACACCCAGATGTTGACGAAACTTCATTGTCTCATTATGGATGATGAGACTTACGTAAACGCGAACTTCCGGCAGCTTCCGGGGCTACAGTTTTTTTTACCGCCCAGCACAAATTTGATGTTCCGGAGGATGTAAGGAAGCAGAAACTTTCAAAGTTTGCCGAGAAATACATGATTTGCCAAGCGATTTGCTTATGTGGCAAACGGATTGCGCCGTTCGTAACTACCGAGACTGTAAACGGAGAGATCTACCTCAAGAAGTGTCTACAGATGTGTCTGCTTCCTCTGTTGAAGCAACACGACGGGCCTACGATCTTCTGAAACGATCTGGCTTCGTGCCACTATTCAAATATTGTCCTGGAGTGGTACGAGGACCCAACACCCCCCCCCACACCCAACGCACCAGAACTAACGCCTATCGAAAAAAAAACTGGGGTGGTCAATTCTGAAGAAGACATGAATAAAAATTGGGTTTCCGTGCAGCCAGATGTTATACAGAACCTAATGAGTGGAGTTAAGCGTAAGGTGCGAACCTACTGTTGTGGTTTTGAAATTGAATAAAAAAATATGCCGAAAGCTCACTAATGGGTTATATTTTATTGTCTGAGAGTAAGAAAAGGATCGGTCAACTAGATAATTTTCTGCAGCGTTTTTCCGCGAAGCAAATTGATGTGGGACACCATTTATAGCCTAACAAAAAATAACAGTTTCTGGAAAACTGGCATACCTGGAAGTTGATTAAAGTCTTCTAGAACATACGTTCCATTGTCCATTACGACGCAGGAATATTTCGTCAGATATTCGCGATGCATCTTTCGAGCCCGTGTTATGACATTCTGCTTATCACTACGGTTCGGCATAGTCTTTACTTGAAACCACTTTATTCCTATGCTTGGAAGTATGCCTCAAAGTTGGTGATATTTTTATCTTACGAGCAACCAAAACATCTCCTTGGGTGGTTCTTCGAATTCATTTATGTTCCATTACCCATCTGCTTAGCTGTTGTTTGATGAGTATCGAATGATTTTAAAGGGCTATCAACATTATTTGCTTTTCGAGCCTGTTCTTCCTTTCGAAACATTTCCGACTAAGCACTTGTGATATAAACAAAATGTTTTCTCGTATAGAACTGACATACGCCCACCGATCAACGAAATATTCCATTCGTTCAGGAAATAAATGTGTTTAGCGATTTCCAGGTTTTGCCGCAAACAAGTCTTGCTACACACAGTGTGCAAGAAACATGTAGTTTTCTGCGTTGCCTAATGTACATGTATAGAATGCTAGAATTTGCATAAATTCATGTGATATTTCATGTTAATTAAAGCCAGATGTCGTCAAAATAAGGTATGTTGTTTGGAAGACTGCAAACAATGTTGTATAGCGTCAAGCATGGGAAAACTCATTCACTCACATGAGCACCACCGATTTAAAATAGCAACCCTCGGTTGCTAACAGAATACTGAACGAGTGTGATGTTTCCTATCAAACGATTCTACACGAATTCTCGAAAACGAACATCGTAGAAAGAATAAACGAGCAAAACAAAATCATGCGAAAAAAAATTTCAGCTAGGCGTTATATTGCGATTTGAATACACCGAATGAGAATATTTTAACTCAGTGAATGCAATCAGCTCGAAGAATCAGAGCAGAGATACGGTTTAAAATGACGCTTTATGTTTTTTATGTTGCATTAGATTGCTAAACATCATGTTAGGTCATTATTTGAAATGTTAAATGATGTTTAAGGTATGATTTGAAGAAATGAGTGTGATTCAGTCAATCTCGCTCAGCTGAATCCAACTGAATGCAATCGTTAATGATTGAGCGGGTAAAAATTAGGCAATGAGAAACCGTCCACACTGCTACCGTCCGATTCATTCGATGTACGATCAGCTGCCAGTTTTGCTCAATTCTGTTTTCTACGAATAAAATGAAAGCAGAATACTAATGAATAGAATCGGAATAATTTAAACGTGGTAGCGCTCACTCCTGAATGTTTCGCTAATTTTCACTAGCGCTAAGTGAACCGATTTTTCCCATGCTTGTATAGCGTATGACAGATTGACAAAATTTCGTTGTTTACGCGTTCTTTGAGTTGCAATTGAACGAGGGGAAATTTTACGCGTCTCTTAAAACATGTTTTTCTGCGCACAGCAAAAACATTAATACTGCATCAAAATAGAGGTGCTGCAACCATGTTAGAAATATAATGTAATTGAAAATGTTTTTTGAACAGCGAACGTTTATGTACGTTTGTGTTTATGTACAGACGGAAAAAGTGGATCGTTTTGATAAGGAATGTACCGAAAATAAGCTATCCAAGGACATATCCGTTGTATGCGTGTTTTTGGGATGGTTTTAATGTGTTCAAAATAGCATGCTGCGCGTTTGACTGTCATCTTTTGATTGTTTACTTGTTTGCCCGGTTTAAAGTCTTCGTTTTTAAAATTTCACGCCATGAAAAAGACGTGCAAATAATAGTTTTCGACACATGGCTACGTGAAAAGAGTGTAACTATGCGACAAATGGCGATTTGGCCAATTAAGCAGGAGCCAGCGTCCAAAGACTAAAATATATACTGGCACTAATTAATGAATATTAAGCATTGGAAATTCACAAAATTGCCACTAAATTATAAAACACGGTGCCTACGAAAAAATAACAATTCGCACTTGAAAAACTCAAAATAGCAATAAAAAATTGATTATTCACTTGCAATAATTCAAAAGTGACCGGTAAAACTTTCAAAAAAAGTAATGGAAATTAGTATAAACGCAATAATAAGCTGATATTTTTCCGTCATAATAATAAGTTCTAGCGGTAAACATGTGACAAAAGTCTTCAAATTTTTCAAATCTTTCCAATTGAAAACAAAACAAAATCTTTTAATTTTTTTTCTACTGTTTTGATTTTTATTGCGATTTTGTGGAAAGAGTTGAAGTGTTTGAAGACTTGTGTCACATGTTTACCGCTAGAACTTATTATTATGACGGAAAAATATCAGCTAATTATTGCGTTTATACTAATTTCCATTGCTTTTTTTGAAAGTTTTACCGGTCACTTTTGAATTATTGATACTGAATTATCAATTTTTTATTGCTATTTTAAGTTTTTCTAGTGCGAATTGTTTTTATTTTGTTGGCGCAGTGTTTAAAAATTTAGTGGAAATTTCACATATTTTTATTGCTATTTTTTTTCATTTTTATTGATGTTTTATTACCCTGCCGTGTCGAAATGACTCAACGTATCAAGAAATGTAACAACCTGGAACAAGAAGCAGAAAGACGTGGAGAAGTTTGGTCAAAAATTGTCGGTATGGCAAGTAATATGTTCCTGCGGTATGAAATCTACCATTTTTGCACTACTGGAACAATCAATACGGAAATCTATCGGTCTGAGTGTCTGCAGAAGAGCTTGCTGACTTTATATCAGAAGCATAGTACCCCTCCATTGTTTTGGACGCGTCGGCACATTTCGTCAAAACAACTCTTAATTGGCTCACGGAAAAGGGAATAGATTTCGTTGAGAAAGACATGAATCTGCCAAATTGCCCTCAGCTTCGGCCCATGAAACGCTATTGGGCGATTGTGAAGGGGGTCTGATTAAGCAACTGAGAATATGCAGGAGTTAAAATAAATGTGGGCTAAGGCGTTCAAAAAATGTGATGAAAAGTGTTTGATTAAAAATTCGCAAATTCGTGAAAGAATAGTATTGACTTTATCCGGTCTTCACAATGTTCAAGTTCAATCCCATACAATAAAGAATCATCCGTTTGTTTGAATAAATCATAATTTGTTTTTGGATTACTTATTTTCGATACAGTCGTATAGTTCGTATCATATGTATAGCTTTAATCCTTTGATTTGAAACCACACTAACCGGAAGCGTTCTTTCAGTTATTCCACTAAACAGCTCACACTTTCTAGGATTCAGTCTATATTTGCCAAATGAGGCTCTAGAGAGATGCCGAGTTGACAAAAGTTGTTGAAAATGTTAAATAAAGATATTTGAAATAATCACATTAGTTCCATATCGTGCAGCCTATGTTCGCCAATCCGAAATATCTCCGGTAAGAACTGGAACTAAGGTGATAATCTCAGAAATCGACAAACGCCTTACGGAGAAACTTTGCCGAAGACGACAACTCTCTAGAGCTTCATTTGGCAACGATTGACTGCAGCGTCATCTCTACGGCAATATCTGGGACCAGTGCTGTAAACAGTCATTTCGACTCAATGTGATAAATTTCCCAACAACTCGTTCCAGAAGCTGATTATCACAATAGCACGTATGATGAAATTGTTGTGCTTGATTATTTTCATATATTTGGTTCTAACTTAAGAACCTAAGACGTGAGAGAGTGATATCTGAATATTCAAATGATATTCATCATTGAATATCATTCGAATATGACAGTTATTATAACACTTTCAATATACCAGTCATGTCAATGCAGTGTTAGACAAAGTTGTAGAAATTGCACGGCGCATGTTAAACATGTGAATTTATAATGGAATTTATGTAAAATTATTTTTTTTGATGCCTTTTTATGTCCTATATTACACGCTTGTCAGGAGATTTCTTGTAGAATTCTGAATAAGCACAGCTCAAAAAAGTAGTGTAAATTTCTGTTCAATATCATGCACACAAATGGAGCGCCACACAACTTACAAATACACATTATAAATCGTGTAAAATTCTAAGGACATTCCCCACGTCTACTCTTAGTTAAAACTATTTCATGGAAGTTGCAGCTTCGTGAGGAATGAAATACCAATTTACTTGCTCTAATCTTTACATCACAATGAAATTTCAGATTTTTTTGTCTGCCCTCACGTATTGTTGATATTAGTTGAGAATTCTCTACGATGTTGAATCAATCTTTCATAAAACCTGTCCACGTTAAATTTCGGACACATTTTTCTTTCAGTGTAGATTTTGAAGTATTTAATGGATCGCACTTTATTTCGTTGTGTAAAAAGTTAACATTCTTGTTACATTTAGTAAAATGGCGTCGAATCAAACGGAAGTGCGCAAACGAATTTTGTACGAACGGCGGCAAGATCCGAGTTTATTGGTACACAATCTTGCCAAGATGCTAAAACTACCGAATAGTACGGTGTTTTGTGATTGCAAATTATTTGACCAGCGCTTGACTGTGAATTAGAAAGTTGGCAGTGGAACAAATCGAAAAATTACTCCCGACAAATGGACAAGAAGGTGGTAGCCATTATTGAGAAAAAATCCCAATCTTTCTGTGCAAAATGTGGCTTGCAAAGATGGGTAGTCAAATCATGCGTACAAAAAGCGAAGCAGTGGCAATGACTGAAGGCGTACAAAGTGAAAAAAGTGCCCAACCGTGATGACAAGCGAAATCTCACTTCAAAAAGTTGTGCTAAGGAGTGTTACACCAATTTTTTGCAAACATTTTCTTGTATTCTAATGAACGACGAAACATACGTACTCGAAGACCTAAAACGCAAAAGAACGTAGTCGCCGGGCATTTTTTGGGTAAAGAAGGTGTCCAAATTCCCGAAGAAGTATTTGATTTGGCAGGCCACATGTAGTTGTGGTCGAAAATCTAAAAATTTCGTCTCTTCCGCCACTACCAATAAGGATGTGTACGAGAAAGATTGTATGCAAAAGCGGTTTCTATTGTTTCCTAAGAAGCCACGACTCTCCAGCTCTGTTTGGCCTGATTTGGCCTCTTGTCACTATGCGAAATCCATCCTGGAATGGTATAAGGTACAAGAGGTCAAATACGTACCAAAAACATTCAATCCATCAAACTGCCCAGAGCTTCGCCCAATAGAGAAGTACTGGGCTCTAGTTAAGCGGAAACTCTTTGAAACTAAATAGAAACCAAGTAGTACCGATGATTTTAAGAGAAAATTGGGAATCGTCAAGGCAGGCGTATCTGAGGATACCGCACGGAGCCTGATAGCGGATTTACCACAGAAAGTTCGAGTATTTCACAGAAAGAAAGATTAACATCTTAATCAACTGTTTCTAATGTAGCTCTAACTCTATTATTGTGAAATAAACAATCGGTTTTGTTGAATTATGTGTAAATTGTTTTTTGTTGCTCTTATTTTGGTGTCCAAAATTTAACGTGGACAGGCTTTATTATGACGTTTTTTAAAATCTTCGATTCACTTCAATTTTTTACTATTTTAATGCCACTGTGCGCATCATATTCACGTCTAGAAATACGTATTTCGTTTAATACTTGCAATCTTCGTTAACAGTACATAACAACACAGAAAAAAAAATGAACTTTAACTGGCGCGTAAAATTTCCCATCGTTAAATTTCAAGCCAAATTAAGTATAAACATCGATTTTTTTTGCAATCTTGCATGTGCCATACAACAATGTACGCAAACTTTCGTACAGCAGACTAGATTCAGGCGTTATCTGGCTAAATTTACATGAAATATCCCACTAATTTCTGCCAACACTAGCATTTCCTTTAGATAACGTAGAAAATTCAATGTTTCTTTTTATCTGTGAAGGGATTGAAGATGTGGGCAAAAAGTTAACGAAATACGTATTTATAGAAGTGCAAGTACAAACATAGTTAATTAAAAGGAAAAAATTAAAGAGAAAAAAATGTATTTTGTCATCACAAAAACCACTCAATCATTCCTAATGGTACCGAACTGCTCAGAAATTTAAAATAAATTGTGAGCCAATTTGTGTGCTTTCATAAACAATGACTTTTGAACTGATTTATCAAAATTTGAAACTTGAAACAATGTCTTGAAAATTCTTGTGATTCACCGTTCTAAATTATTGACACTACATTCATTGCTTTCAATCGACATGAAATTCTGTATCTGCATCTGCATTCGTATGCGTTGATTCTCATCATGTACAAAACTGCTCCAAAACATGATTCATGCCGATTTTCAACCAACCTTTTCGAGGATAGCGATTACAACTAATAAAATGTTTACACACAACTCAATTGATCCGCTTACTTTTCCAAGCAGCAACAATTCCAAAAATCCTCCTGTGAGTGGTGGATAAAAGTCCTACCTTGAGGGGATAATCTTCATCATTCGAGGGTACCATGTACATATAGAGAGTGGTATGTACCTTTGGAATGTTTGGAACTTGCCACACAGCCAACCATCTAGGGCAGTGGAATGGTGGTAGATCGGTATTAGGGCAAGAGGGAGGGAAAAGGTTGCAAAAGTTAGCATAGCTCCCAAACACCAGAGCTCACATGAACGAACAGCAACAGAGTCAGTTTGCAAACTTCTATTGAGCTGGAAATTATCGTCTTACCATCAGGTCTTTACGGTCTTCCACCCCATTCCTGGTTGCCCAACGTTTTTGCACACATGTACGCACTTCTTGCCTCTTGTTTCGCTTGCACAGCCAACTTTTACACGTGTTGTTATTCGTTCGATCATGAATGGAGATTATGGGATAAAGTCTGGTTGATACTAGGGATGAACTAGTTTTCAATTACATAAGGGGTATTCGCGTAACGTAAATGCGTAAGCCTCCAATACACTTCAATGGACCTATGTATTTTTATGATACTAAATTTGTACTTGATACCCTAAGGAAAATACTAGTTTTGAAATAGTGGACACATTAGCATTCCCGTCATATTTGTTCGAAAGGATGAAAGGATAAAAGTAATCCTCAGATTTTCATCCTCCAGTTGCATTTCACGGGGCGAGAAACTTTAGTTTTCGATCTTCCAAAATGAAAGAGAAAGAAAACTTAAAAATTTGAATGTGAATAACTCAAAAAGATATCGTTATCATTGACCGGCTGTCAAAACCAATATTTCTTTGTTCTGAAAACTTTAGAAAAAACTTCGCTAATCTACACATACTTTGAGCTCCTCGAAAGCTTCCCTACTGTTGTTATATACGTAAAATGTTCTCCATCGGTTGCGGAGGGGGAAAAAATCGCACCGCTACAAGTAGCACATGGTTCATAGGGTTACCAGATGGCGAAACTAATAAGAAAATGGTATTTAAATAGAATGTTTGCATTTAACTAGATGTAGGCTACCCAGTTTTTTCCTAGCGTTCACTTGAAACTTCAAAGGATGGCAAAAATGCGCAACGCAAATGTTGCAATTTTTGCAATCATATCTTGAGATAGCTGCATGATTCAGAATAGGCAGTTTTGCCCATTTCAATCCACAAAGCGTTCTCTGGAATAAATAAAGCTAATAGGTTTTTTTAAATGAGCCCAGCCAATGCGCAGTGGGCAAAAACCGATGAAAACTTAGGAAAAAATCTGTAACTTTTGTCGCTTTTAAGCGCGGCTTGTGAACAGGGCCATTTCCGCTCGGAAATGGTCTGGGAATCGAATGAAACTGGTTTCAATCACCGCACGGATATGGTGGTGGAGTTATAGAGCTTATTTTACCCCACTTACCCTTATATTATTGAATACTCTATAGACATCTTTGCACGGAGAGGCTCAAGATTAACAAAATAGTGCTAGTCCCATGTGAAATTTTCTGGAAAATCGAACAAATGCTATTTCAACTACCGCACGGCTCTGTAAACGAAGATATGGCTTGTTTTACCCCACTTCCCCTTGTATTCTTGAATATTTCATAGATATCTTTGCTCGGAGTGGCTCAAGATCAACAAAATAGGACTAGTCCTATGTAAAATATCCTGGAAAGTTGAATAAAGGTTGTTTTCACCACGGCTTTGTGAACAAAGATATGGCTGATTTCAGTGGGGTAAAATCAGACATATCTTCGTTCACAGAGCCGTGCGGTAGTTGAAACAGCTTCTATTCGATTTTTCAGGAAATTTCACATTAGACTAGTCCTATTTTGTTGATCTTGAGCGCCTCCGAGCAAAGATATCTATAAATTATTCAATAATATAAGAAGAAGTGGGACAAAATCAGCCATATCTTTGTTCAAAAAGCCGTGCGGTAAATCAAATAGCTTTTTTTCGGTTCATCATTTTTTTAACATAGGACTAAGTTGACTAAGTAGTTAAAACAGCTTCTATTCGATTTTCCAGAAAATTTCACATGGGACCAGCACTATTTTGTTGATCTTGAGCCTCTCCATGCAAAGATGTCTATAAATTATTCAACAATATAAGGGGAAGTGGGGTTAAATAAGCTATATAACTCCACAATCACATCCGTGCGGTGATTGAAACCAGTTCCATTCAATTCCCTAGAAAAGCTGTGCTTAAAGGCAACAAAAGTTACAGATTTTGTCCTTAGTTTTCATCAGTTCTTGCCCACTGTGCAATGTTGCATTTGTTCTCCAAGTTACGATCCATAGCAAAAAATTGAATAAAATCATTCGAAATTGCAATATAATCTTGCTTCTTTATTTTGGGTGTTGAAGGTTATTTTTACTTCATGCTTTTAAAAATTTCACAGAGGGCTGAATCTCTGCTCTTCGGAGATGGCATTTCGCACTAATGTTACGCCGGTGCGTGAGATTTGTACCTTCACAGAGGATGCAACCATAACTCACCTCAGATAAAGCAAAGTGCTCTTTTATTCGTTAAAAAATAGACAGAGTGAAAGTGTGCGCCTGTGATGGGATTACCTGGAGTGAGTGAAACACACTCTCTTTTAAACGATCGCACTCACGTGCTCTCGCCTGCGATCACTGCCGCGTACACTGGGGCGAGGACGCACCAGTGCTCTTTCTGTGATTCGCTGATGAGATTGAAAGTTAAAACATCGTCGGAGTTGCAGAAAATGGCCGAAAAAAGGAAGCGGGAAGAAACATTATTCTTTCTTCCTATGTTATGTAGCGTAAAAGCGAATTTGCAATCACTGCTGTATATTAGCAGAAGAGCCCACGCCAGTGAGCTCACTGGGGCGCACGCGTCAGGGAACTTATCTGCATTCGCTTCTGTGATTTTGAGAGCTCTTCTTCTCACTCTAGAGCGATCGAGTGTAGTGTGAATAAAAACCATTTTTTTCCACTCACATGCGCTACCCGCATGCAAACTCGGAGGTGAATATAAACAAGAGACAAGAGCCCTCGTTGTGGTAGGAAAATTAAAAATCTCTCTTTACCACACTGAAGATATGGACATCACTGCTGCCCCTTTCTATTTTTTTAAAATTACGTTATTAAAAGATCATTTTATGTGATCGCTGAACAGTGAAATTTCTAGTTGAAACCTCAACATGTAATATAATCAATTTGGAACTGTAATTCACATCAGCATTCAACTACACCTCTAGCCATCAAAAGTTAATGATTTCTTTATAAAATTAATCAATTTTCTGGTAAAAGTGAGTTCCGAAGGAGTTAGTTAAAAATTTCATTTTGTACTGAAAACATCTCTGTCGTTTTAAAACATTCTCAGAAAACAACTCTGTTTCAGCATGTTGTTAGACAGCTAGCATTCGAATCCTACCCAGTTTGAATAAAACATGTAATTTTCTGCGTTATCTAATGCACATAAAGGGTACGCAAGATTTGGCAAAAATGGATGGGATATTTATATAAATTTAAGCCAGATAACGCCTGAATCTAGTCTGTTGCATGAAAGATTGCAAACATTGTTGTATGGCGCATGAAAGATTGCAAACAATTCCGTTGTTTATGATTCCTTCGACTTGATATTAAACGAGGGAAAATTTTACGCGCCAGTTAAAATTCTTTTTTTTGTGTATGTTTTGGATCACATCTATACTTCTTGAAATATCCTCGGTTGGAAATAGAAAAAAAAAACAATGCTTCCAGAAGAAAACGACGTTCAAGCATATAGTTTTGTGAATCCGCTAACTTAGCTAGCTGTTAAGTTGGAATAGACAAAAAGGGAGTTAAAATAAACATTCTCTCTTTTTTGCGCCCAATTCTCGTAATACAAAAATCAAGGAGTGAAATATACCGCCTTCCCTCATACAACCGTGTATCGTTTTGCTTGGCACATAATATATTCAACTTCTAAGTTCATACCATGTTGAGGCTTGTCGCAAATTTTCGGCAGGGATGCAACCGCCTACGAAAATGAATGTGCCAACATCGTTGAAAGGTCGTGCCTGGCAACCCTTAACTGTCGTAATGTACGGCATGCTGAGACCCATTACTTTTTCGTTCAATGAATATATTATAAGTTTGGGTTCTATCTTGGTTGGCAAACTACTTCGGGGCTGCCGGTGCTGCACATCTCGATAACTACCCCACGGATACATTACATGGATGAGTGCGCGTCTGTCGGTGGTGGGCGGTTGCGTGACTGGATGATTGCGGGAAGGTGTTTGATATTCACATTTCAGCATCATCGTTCGCGGTTGTCGAAATGGTTAATCGATTTCCGATTTAGCACAGACTATGTTGCAATGTCTGCGTTCCAATGCAGACACTCTGCCTTGACAACTAAATAATTTGTTCGTTGAATTTAGGCGACATCTTGTGGGAGACCTTATCTTTATGGTAAGTGAATAGGAGGCTAATGCCAACGAGAGTTCAAAGATAAAAACAGCTGCAAATACCATCGAACGACTCGTTTCAGTGTTTTCCGATTTTTCTTCAAGAGGCAACATAAAATCTAAAGATATTCGTTCTGTACAGAAATGGTTTGTAAAAGGTCAATTTTAGTGCTATAAATGAGTTTCCAATGTAGAACTTTTTACTTGTTCTGGAACTAAACAGTAAACTACCTGTTTTGCGCAAAAACTGCATACACCTGGGGGATGAGTAAATAAAACTACTTCATATGATCTTAATTTCTTATCATTCTAGAACGTTTCCGAGATTTTGTTTTGAGGATTTGTGAGTTGTAGGATTTTTCAATACTTTTTCTCATGTTTTGATTGGGTTAATGTAATGTATCCCCTTCATTCTGGGCGTGTTTTAAGCAGTTACGGGACGTGTTTTAAGCAGTTTATTCAGCACCTGGGACATTTGATAAAGCTGTACATAATCTATTATTAGATAGAACCATTATTTGAATCACTCTGATTTCTTCTGATCTATCGGAAGATACCTTCAGAAACGAGCATTAGACTCCGAAAATTTCATAGCCATGGAAGGAAGTTCCCAATTGCAGGGACTTATTAGAAGCATGCGGATTGCTTCCGATCAAAAAAATGATTTCTTCAGCTCCACAATCTGTACATAAACTAACAATATTGTATGAGTGTGATTCCGTGCATGTGTGCCAAGGCAAAATTAGATAGGCCAGTTCACGATTTGCTGCAAATGTAAATTTCCTCAACTCGCTCCTATGTTTTACCCATCCGCCCTCGGAAACAATCAACCAAAACATGTCGATTGCTATGATCACAGACTCGTCTATTAGCAGGTTATGAGACAGACGTACACGACGAAACTTTTAATTTGTCATTGATCTTTAGATTGGAAATGTTTTTTTTCCTTCGGCCTAAAGACTGTATTCGATGAAATTTGGACACACGCAATTGTTCGTAGCTTTTTAGCGTGAGGGTAAAAATTATTGAAATTTTAACTGAATGTATTTCATTGTGTTGTGTCAATTGTGTAATGAGTACAAATCGGTCGAGTGATTTCAGTGATGGCTTCGAATGAAGAAATAGTGCGCCAACAAATTTTGCGCACTCACTTCGAAAACCCAAACGCTTCTCATCGATGGATCGGAAAACAGCTCGGAATCGCACATTCAACCGTATCTCATGTGATCAAAACGTTTATGGACCGTAAGACAACCAAGCGGAAAAATTGTAGTGGCAAAAAACGTGGCACATCAAATCCGGAGAAGGCCAGGATGGTATTGAACCAATTTAAGTGTTATCCCAACATTTCGATCAGGGATGTTGCGAAAAAGGCGAAAGTTTCAGTTTGTTTTGTGCAGAAAACAATGAAACGTTCTGGATTACATGTGTACAAGGTCCAGAAGGCACCGAACCGGAGCGATAAACAGAACTCGGTGGCCAAAACTCGTGCAAGAAAACTGTACAGGGAGTGGCTCACAAAACCGTTCTGCATTGTGATGGACGATGAGACCTACATTAAAGCCGACACCAAACAAATGCCAGGACAGGAACACTACGTCGCCACCTCTAAGTTGGCCGTTCCGGAGAGTGTACGGAAGAAGAAACTGTCGAAATTCGCCAAAAAATTCCTTGTCTGGCAAGCGATCTGTGGATGTGGTAAAATGAGTCAGCCCTTCATCACCTCTGGGACCGTCAACGGACAAATCTACAAGGACGAATGCCTCCAAAAACGACTTCTGTCCTTCTTGAGATCTCACGATGGCCCGACACAGTTTTGGCCGGATTCGGCATCTTGCCACTATGCCCGACCCGTCTTAGACTGGTACAAAGATAATAATGTAGTTTTTGTACCAAAAGACGTCAACCCTCAAAACACTCCGGAACTTCGCCCAATTGAAAAATTTTGAGCAATCATGAAGGCAAAGCTCGTTAAAACTCCAAAACTGATAGAAAATGAACTTGAACTAAAAAAAGTGTGGTTAAAAGTAAGTAAGCAAGTCGGTCCTATCATTGCCCAAAATTTGATGAAAGGGGTCAAGGCAAAGGTGCGGGCATTTGGGTTGGGAGAAGAGGTTCAATAAACCAATAATGTCAAAACTTAACTATTTAGTAGTACTTTATTTCCAGAAAGTTTGAAAAGAATCGGGGTCAAGGAAAATTTTTGATGACCTATTTTGTGTGTCAAAATTTCTTCGAATACAGTCTTTATTTCCTCACATGGTGACAATCACCTCCGCAAGGAAAACGACTCCACCACCTGGACCCTTCCTATCGACTCATGAATATGAGAGATTGACAATGATGTATTTATTCTACGGAAACATTGGGCTCTCTGCGAAAGACAATCGGATGCTCGCTTAAAACAGACAAATGTAAGAACGCAGTCTTACGTTTATCCTTGCTTATCAGAGTAAAGTAGATGGAACATGGGCTCTCTCAAAAGCATTGGTATCGTTGGTTATTGAGCATGTTTTTTGCATTTGATGTGCCAAATGCAGAACTATGACGGATAATCATAAGCATACATCAACCTCAAAAGACTGGAAGAAACATGAATAGTGATTTTAGATCATCCAACAATGAAATAAATTTAACTCAATGTTCAACATCACAATCTGGCAACAAGCCTAGATGTGAGAAGAAGCTGATGAAGACAGTCCCTTTGGTACACGCGAAATACAAAATACACAAAGGCAAATTTTGAGCGATGTATTTGAAATCTTCAAAATGACAGGAATAACTTGGTTACCAATCATGGTGTATACATCGAATCATTAGCCCGATAGATAGAGCTTATGTTTGTATCATTAAATGTGAAATACTTTGGAATATGTAGGAGTTTTGGACCTAACTGATTAAAACAGTCACCACTGATTAAGCCGTTCCCTACCCTATCTCATGCCGATATATGATAAGCAGCGTTAGGGCAAAAGGTATTTCTTGGCTTATGATAAACAATCATAAGAATTTTTAACATGGTACTGAGAAAGGACATTTTAGAGAAATAATTCATGAAACTAGTATTAAACTTCCCTAAACAAATATTTTACCTTGATTTTTAATCGTGCTTATACTTTCTGGGATACCCTTTCCAAATCAACTTAGCATAAGGTGAAACTGTAGGGAGTCCTTTTTCCATATGATTTATAGGATAGATTAATTATCACTTCATGATTTTCGAGACTAAATATCACAAACAAATAAAAAAAACCAACGCTCAAATTTCTAACCAATGGTTACTCCAGTGCAGCAAACGATTCTTGAAAATTTCACGCCTGAAGTCCTAATAGTTTTTGAGGTTTGTGCTCAGAAAACTTCGAAATGATAGGGACTTGATCCCGTATGTCCTTCACCGGTGTTATCAAAAATTGTTCGATGCGTGTAAATTGATTGAATTTTTTTTATCGCAAAAAATCTTTTTTTTTAAGTTCAATAAGTATAATACACAGAAAAAAAAACTGCACCAGATAATGCCTTTTCGTTCTCTGTATACGCCGTAGTTTGCCTCAACGTATGCATTAAAAAAATGACTGATTATGTTTTTTTGGGTTTACCCAATTGTTGCAACCCTGTTGTGTACACAAAAACGAAAGGGTGAGTTATGTCAGTGACATAACTGCAAAATTGACGTAGGACTGCATGTTGATATGAACAAATTGATGTCATCGAATTAATAAATTTCTGCTATATAATATTTAGTCTAAAGAACCATGAAACTCTATGGCAGTCTTCTCGGCGAAAATTGATAGAAACTGCAGTTCGGGTCGAATTAACTGTTAGTAATATTTTGTTTGTTCAATGTCCAAGTGTAAGTGTTAAATGGATCCTGTGTTTAAATTTACAGAGAGCGAATTACAACGAAGAACTTACAACGAACAACCTAGTGGACCAGTTTGGACATTTAAATTTGGACGCGAAAAGTTCCAATTGGCTGGAACGGGAATCGAACCCTTACTTCATAGCAATCACTTGAGCGACGGGTGACGCCGCAGATTCTACGCCTTGGGACGAGAGGTTGGTAGAACCGGCTGAACGCTGAAGCAGTACCTGGCCAAGTTATGTTATGGATATGGTTATGCGGATGTGTCAGTCGAGACCGATCATGTTTGAGCAGCAGGATATCACCCAAAAGTGTGACGTCTTGGTCATTACGGATGACAAGACCTTCCTGGCAGTGGACGGCAACGGTTAGCAGGGGACCGGCATCTTTATGGTCTTTCTGTGACTGACGATCCACTATCCAACGCGCTGTTTCTTCCTTCGTGGCTAAGGGTAAACTCATCCATTTCAGAGGTCTTTTGCTCGGTTGGAATGGCTTTTTGCAAGGCTTCGATAGAAAGTCCCTTGTTCCATTCGATTAATGTCGCCTCTGTTCATATAGGCCCTTTCAAAATAACAACATTCATTACACATAGCTACGTAGTCCTACGTTACCTTTGCGTACAACACCATTGGGCTGTCCCTTGTAGTTTTTAATGCAAATGTTTATCTGCTTCTCGCTTACAACGGGTGTTTGCGTCTTCTTTAGGTTCCGCTTGCTGATGGTCCCATATGTCTCGATTAGACGGAACGTTGGCGTGTCGGAAGGATTCTTGTCATTGGGCAACACCTGCACGTCGTTAGCGTGCCGTTTTTTCGTAAGGGCAGAATAAACACAAAGGGCTAAATGAGCATGGAACAATCATATTGCTTCTGGAAAGATGGCAGTTAGGTATTTCCTCATGAGTTTTGGCAATGCTGGAATATGTTTGCCACATTTCCTGATACAGTTACCGTATTAATTTTCTGCCCATGAAGTTGTTTGAAATCTGCTTTGACGTTGGTTTAGTCGTTAATTATCACGCAATCGAACATCACTAGCACCGTCGTGTTCCTTGATCGTGTCTTGGTAGTCTTGTTTTGTTTATCGTCGTGATTTGGTGTCACTACGTTCTTATAATTCAACAGTTAGGCTTTAGCTTGATACGCGGTAGTAGACGACACTCCCAGCTTATATGTGACATCTCGAGCAGAGAGGTTGGAGGTTCCGCTTGGAAACTACAGCTTACGATTTCTCTCCGAAGATTTTTCTTCTGGCTGTCAACACTGTTCCTTAACATTTCTTTTTCTTTGGAGTATTTGGCTTTGGCCACTTTTAACGACGTCGTTAAATCGGCGTGTGAGTAGGTCGGATTTGCACGACCCTTAGCAAATTTGTTATGTATTGCTCCGCTTGGTTGGTTCTGTTCTGTTGACTGACTGTTCTTTTAATTCAGAATAAAATCTTTGGTTCATGTTCATTTATTTAAAATAATTTGCAAATTTTTGTCTAAATGACTATGGGTTCTTAAAGGGTGTCCCGCATCTTATTGCATCACGGAAAAACGCTGTCAAAAAATACTCATTGGGTATCTTCTCTTGAAAATTTAGATAGAAGTAGTTAAGTTTTTTGTGTTTTTTGTGGTTGTATTTTTATAGCTGTCAGTTTTTCAAAAATTGGAAAAAAATGGCGTCACCCGAAAAGCAACATAGCGAATTGATTTTGCGCAAGCACCGGGAAAATTCTCAACTCTATCATCGGAAAACAACTGGGAATCGTGCAGGCAACGATGAGTCGTGTGATTAAGGTCTGCATCCGCAATTATTCGGACACCTCAAAACATGAATAAAACATAAATTTCGCATTTTATTTCCGTCGTACTTGTTTATTTCAGATTCATGGGATGTGTTTTAACGGTTTTAGTTTAGTTATTCGGTATTTGCATACAATTTTTGAACTTTGTGCTTAACTCCGTCTATTAAGGTTTGTACAGACTCTTCAGAAATCGCAGAAGCCGTCTTTGTCCAAATTAGCTGGCAGTGTTTGATATCTTTGATTCCTTGCTTTTTTGGCGGGTTTGAGGTTTTTGGTACAATGTTCACTTGATTTGCCTGGTACCACTCCATCACAGTTTTAGCATAGTGGCATAATGCCAAATCGGGCTAGAACAAAGGTTTTTCTTTGTGACTTTTGATGAAGGATAGCAATCGCTTCTGCAGACACTCTTTCTGATAGATCTCCTTGTTGGTTGTGCCTGTAGTGACGAAAGATTTACTCTATTTGCCACACGTGCAAATTGCTTGCCCCACAAAGTATTTTTTGGGAAATTTCGATGCCTTCTTCGTTCTGAAATGCTCAGCTGTAGCATTTCTGGCCATAGCAGAATAAAAAACCAGCCCTGGAAGATGCTTGAAATCCTCCAGGACATAAGTTTCATCGTCCATAACAACGCATGAAAACTTCGTCAAATATTCGCAGTACAAACGTCGAGCCCGTTTGCTGCCAAGTTATGTTTGTCGTTGCGATTTGAAACTGTCTTTACTTTATACGACTTGAGTCCCAAACATTGGTTTGATTTTTGGACAAAACCAGGCGACATCCCTGTTTTACGAGCCACCGTTCGAATTAAGAGATTTGGGTTTTTCATTAATATCCTTTTCACCTTTCGGTCCATGACAGGATCAGCGCGTCCAATGTTTTTGTCAATTCTCGGTTTCCTCTCCACCGTCAAACGTTCCGAAAGTGATTTGAACACATCGTGAACAGTGGATTTGGGCAAATCCCATGTTTTTGCAAGGTCCCGTATTGACAAGTCAGGATTTGCCGTATGCCCGTACAAAATTCGCTCGCGCACTTGTTTTTCTTTCGTCGCAATCTTGAATACTAAACATGAAATGTAAACATCAATCATAAATAGTCTATTTCATCATAGACTCGCAGCTATACCACAGTGAAATTTTTCATTGCTACGTGCAATATTTCAAAAGTTACAATGATTTGAAGGTGTCAGGATTAAAGTGGATACAGACCTTAAACGTTACTACGAAACTCTGAGCATCGAACGGAAGGAAATATGCGGTCAGAGTGGATGTTCTATTATTGATCAGGATCACTAGCTTGTTGTGAACGCATTTAAGTGGAATCCCATTTGTTAGGAATGAATCTGTCCAAGTCTTTCGTTTAGAGAGCCAAGGGCAGTGAAGGACTGCCTACGTACAAAGTGCAGAAGGCTCCAAATCGTGACGACCGGCAAATACGGTGGGAAAGTCACGAGCCCGAAAACTGTACACCCCGATGCTGACGAAGCCTCATTGTCAGATCATGGATGATGGATGACGTAAAGGCGGACTTCCGGCAGCTTCCGGGGCTACTGTTCTTTACCGCCCAACGTAAGTTTGATGTTTCGGAGGAGGTAAAGAAGCACACTGAAAACTTATTTTCGTTAAATAGCTTTCACGCGTTTCGTAAACATGGATTTTGTACGTAGAACAAATGTCTCGTATATTGTATGAAACATTCATAATGCTTTTTATTTGGTGAAATGCAATCATTACACCTTTTTGTAAAATGCACGAAATGAATTTCGTGAAGACCAGCCAATCGCTGTTTCTCTGTTATACCGTACTCATGCATGACGGTGTTGCTGCTGGTATGGGCGGTTGTTGTTATTGTTGTTGTTGTTTTTATAGAGGGACTTTAACTACTGAGGTCATTCGTCCCTAGGTATGGGCGGTAATAACTTATCTATCCCAAAATAAAAATTAGAGCACTGTCGAGAGCTATAACTTCATCCTCATTAATCAAGCCTGTTATCACGAGTCAGCATGGCCTAGTGAGTTCAACCACGGATTCAGAATCAGTACTTTCAAAAAAATCAGGTTCGAATCCCATGTCAGAAACATTAAAAAGACGCTGGACAACTCCACGTGGTTAATTTTTTGTTCAATACATTTCAAGTCGATAAAGTAGATCTGCCAGTCCTTCTTGTACCCACCAGAGAGACATTTATTTTTAATTTGTGACTTAATATTCGTAGCTCTTTGTATTGTTTACGTACAATGTACGAAGGTTCTTTCTGTGTCAACAAAATCTTCGTGCTTTTGACAGTTGCGCGTGTGCCATTATTTACGAATGTATCTTCATAATAAGTACAAACCAGCTTTGTTGTAGGAAACAACGAATAGATTTGTAAGTTCTACCTTCGATTTCGTAATATAAACTAAAATTAATTTTCAGTGCAGAAACATTGAAAACAAGTTTGTCAAGAAATATTTGATTTGGCAAGCGATCTGCTCATGTGGCAAACGGAGTGCACCGTTCGTGACTACCGGGACTGTGAACAGCGAGAACTACCTCAAGGAGCGTCT
>JASCZW010014851.1:0-21945 GCA_034211315.2 Aedes japonicus
AAACACCCAAAAAGTATAAGAATGGTCAACTCTAGCCTTAGGTGGGAGAAAATTCAGGTTTTCTTTTTGTTTGGTGACTTTACAGTAGATTTGAATTTTTTCTGTAGATATTTATCTGTGAAGTATAGCAAATCTTATTCAAAAAGTTCTAAGTCGCAATTCAGCATAAATACGAGTGAATAAGGTGAGAAATCGAGCAAAGGTGACGATAAAAAAAAAAATCGCCAAAACCAAGCAGACTTTGTTCAACTTTCTGCACTGGGTCATCCTTATTTTGAAGAGAATGGCCAGTCAAAATTTCCCACCTCTTGAATTGTTCGTACTTCATGACTGAAAACAAACATACTTAAACTTGAAGACCGTACGTTGACGTTTAAGTGCTCCCCAACGTGGACCTGAAGAAATGGTAGTACGGGTGACTACCCACGCGGTGGGAGAGCACGCTACTGTAGTGTATGGTCGTGCAGGGTCAGGCCGAAGATCAGTGTCGTCAGGTTGATAACATTTTATGTTCGTTTTTTTCTATTATCAATTTTGTTTGGGACACTTTATCATCAGTACAGCAGTTTTTAGGTACAACACAATAGGCAGCATAATTAATCATCAATTAAAAGAGAGATTTGAGCAATAAAAAATGAAAAAAGTGCCATTAAATTATTAAGGCCTGTGCCAACAAATAATGTGTGATCAGCATTAAAAAATTAGGAATGAGCAATAAAGATGAAAAAGATCTTCGGATAATCTAATTGTGACCGGTAAATCTGTCAAATAAAGCAACAGCTATTAGTATATGTGCAATTAAATATGGCAGTATTTCCGCCAAATTATGTAATTTGAGCACTAAACTATTCGCATATGTCTTTTAATTTTGTTAGATTTTCCCATAAAAACAGTAAAATGAGCAATGGATATTTATTTATCCATTGCTCATTTTACTGTTTTATGGGAAAATCAACAAAATTAAAAGACATATGCAGATGATTTGAGTGCTCAAATTACAATTTGGCGGAAATACTGCCATGTTTAATTGCACATATACTAATAGCTGTTGCTGTTGATAGATTTACCGGTCTAATAGAGTATCCGAAGATCTTTTCTCATCTTTATTGCTCATTCTAATTTTGTGCTGATCTACATTATTTGTTGGCAGAGCGTAATAATTTGGTGGCACTTTTCATTTTTGGTGCTTTTCTGAATTACTAAGTGCAGGTAAATATTTTAATTCCAACACAATAAGCTCATCATATGTGCAGAACGATTCAAAAGTAAGTGTAGGAAGCCAATTCCAGTGTTTTTATACAACTTCAACTACCAACTTTTTTGGCAAACTTTGTTGAATAAATACGCTGAATTGAAGCCCTGCCGCCGCCCGAGATCGTTTTGCCCTACATCAGGATATAACGAAATGAAATCTGGCTCTGCATGCCAGCCAGCGGTATTTAATCCGCACTACTAGCTTCCGTTGCTTCCTAAATCACACCACTAAGCTGCTATTTCAAAACATTACCGTTCTTTTATTGTGACGAACGACTTTCCTGGATTTCGCGTCGAAGAACAAACTAAACGCGTTGGATCTTCATTCTTCATTCTTCATGAAGATCAACACGCATGTGAAGAAAGAGTGGCAAGGCCGAAGAACACTCAAGGTCAATCAAACCACTCTGCTATTCACGATGCTTGAGTGAGTCAGAGCCGAAGGGCATGAAGAGCAAGCTTCCCAGATTTGCTTCGCCACTCATATTCTTCCTCAGCCGGAGCCTACTCACCGCAGTATGCTTTTGCGTTTGGTACATGCTCTGTCGTTCTTAGTGAGGAATGGTTGTATATCGATGATCTTCGCACACGATGAGTGAATAAGGGGAAAACGATGTGAATATCAGCAAGCATGTCCTTACATACAGATATCTGTATGAAAACTATAAAAAAATCTGTGTCTAGCTAGATAAATCTGTGCATGTGGCAACCCTGGTCAGACGCACAGCATGCTCTGATGATCACAATAAAACCATCCCAAATACATGTGTACAATAGCTCATAGCTTATTTCCAAAACATTCTTTACTAGCTAGTTTTATCCATCCTTTGATGAAATCTGAGTATTGATTCTGAATTCTATTGTGTACACTATTCGTATCATTCTTTAAAATTTTCTCCGTGTTTCAATGCTCATCACAAGGCTTTTTCGTCATTTTTGAAGGGTCAGATTGCATCAGTGATAAGGTAATTCAGATTTGATTCTTCTGCATTGCTTTTTGTTGAACTAGGTTCTGCGAAGTTTGGACGAAGATAATAAATGTCTTCTTCAGTCCAACTTCGGCTTAAGAACTTAAATCACATTGTGAGTACACGAGCTAACAAAATCCTTTGTCTTAACAAAAAATAAACTGATTTTGATTTTGACCATCTGATTCACATGAAAAAGTAACACCATAATTGTCCCAGTAAAGAATCTCCACTCAATCATCCGTTTTCTAATGAACAGTTCAATTTTGGATTATGTCTAGAAGAGAACACAAATCCATTCAGCAGGTTGTCCATTTTGTTTCCACATTGCCGCTCTCTGCCAAGCATGAAGAACCAGGGATGGAACTAAACAAACCATTTGTCCTAGCAGCACTCCTCTGAACCGTACTACTACTTCTTCTACTACTGTGTTGATTGTAATCATGGTGTGGTATTCTCGTGTTTTTCTTTTCGCTATGGGTGAAATGTTAATCAGGTAAATCCATTCGGCACTGGATTCCAAGACGATGTCCTCCGCTGTGGCTGTTGTGATTTGAGAATTGTCAAGAAAATTCCGTAACTTTTCCCAATTTACACACCGCTCAAGGCGGGTCTAATCTGATTGGGGCGGAATGAGGACTCCTTCTATTCGGCAGCCTAGACTTCCACAAGACAAGCCTCCTCCTCCTCCTGATCCGATGTTATGAAGTGTCAAAATTTATGTGACAGTTCACCTTTTGTCCGTACCGACTCTCTCGAAACCATTGTAATGCCATTATCATCGTTTAGCCCATTTTGCAGACAATCTATTTCGGCGTTGTTGGCTGGGGGCTGGTAGGAGGAGACCAGGAGACAAAAAAGTTACTTTGTATTCATGCACCTTTTCGTCATCTTCATCCTGCCGTTGTTCCTTTCAAGGGTAGGTCTTACGTTTTTGTCGTTTACGGGGATCCGAAAGGGTCAAAGTGGACACTTGAACACTGGCAGGGCTGCTGGGCTGCAGAGGGAGGTGGAAAATGTTATGATTTCAGAGGATGTTTTATGAAGCCAAAGGCGAGGGAAAGAGCGGAGACTCCATGAAATAACTAGGTTGGCAAATTGGTTTGGGAAATTTGATAACATCATTACTCATTCAGTGTGACTGTCGGTTCTGCGGGTGTGTGTGACTGTGTGTTTCATATAAATGTCTAATTAGACCCAAATGACACGATACAATAGTTAGCTAGTTGCCATATCACTGTACTATAAATGAAATGTGTCTATGACGCTTTGAGCGATTTTTCGACTGGCTTTGGAATGAATGGATGGGAATTATACTGGCGGTTAGATTAGCGGACAGAGGCGTGCGAAGATGTTCCAAAACCCTTGGTTTGTCACAATCCTCCAAACGGTCAACCAATTGAATTGTTGACTCTTCCCTCAACTCCAACCTACTCACACCATATGTTAGTTCAAATACCCTCCCATTTTCATATGCAGCAATCATTCAAACGATCTACGGCAGTGTGTGAGGTGGGCTGCGCGGAACCTGAAAAGGTGGTAATGGCCACATGGCGCAAATATTTCACTTTGATCGCTGGAAACTTTTCAACGAGGTGCTGCCCTGCCAGGACGCTTGAAATGGTCTAAATTTATAATGAAGATGCATTGCAGTGGACCAGTCGGCCTGCACCGACCGACGAGGACAGTCCGGTGTGAGACGAGGTGAGTCCGAATTCTAAATTAATGTCCAATGGGAAGAGTTATTTCGGTCGGGAATGAGACGCCGGACAAAACAAATATGTTTCAACCCGATTCGGGGAGGACTCGGTGTTTTCGGAATTCCACTTTGGCTTCGGTTGGAATTTACGGTCAAAAATTCAGTCATTACCCCTTTTGACCAGGCTTGAGCGATGCCATATTTGAGTCGAATCTGCTGCGCCGAGGCCGTCCGTAATCAGGCTGCTGAGTTATAATTAAGTCTGGCAATTATATTCATAATTGCTTATGCTCGAGCGTGAGGAGATAGGGCTCAATCGGATATTGATTGGATGCTGACGGGTGATGGCTTTGTGTTTCCCTGTGCCTGTATATTTCAATTTCAATTTCGATACTGAATAATTTATTCGGTTCATATTTGTCCAGCGGGTATTTTGACCGAGTGAGTTCCGATTGCATCATGGACATTACCGAAGCGGGTAGATGGCTGGGAAGGGTTGGTTATAATGGTATTTCAGGGGCAGAGAACTTGGAAGATTGATTTGTTATGGAAACCGGTGGTCGGTGCGAACCGTTGTTGCGAGAATTGATTAATTTTGCATATTGATAGGTTGTTAAACTTTGATATCGGTTGGATGCTGAAATCAGATGATTAAATCTCTGCAATACAAGGAACGAGAGTTACATCCCCTTATTTAAGTTATGGAGCACTTTTGTATTGACGGTATGTATTAAATTGACGAATATGGTCATCAAAATTAGGCCTCTAATAGGATTATTTTGTAGCCTTTGAAAAAAGGCTTTGAAGATCAACTAAAAAGCTATGATTTCTCTTGACTGAACTCATTAAGTTCTTAACCACAGCTTTTCTCATTTGTTTGGATACTTTTATACAAATTTTATTCAATTCATGTTCATTTGAGATTATTTAGGGATACTTAAAAGGTGCTGTCTTTATGGTGATGATGTGATATGATGTGTATTACTACTCAGTGAAGCATGGAAACTAAGTCCGACAACAACGGGCTCTTAAGAATGTGCAGCAACATTTGATCAAGAATGTGAGCTTCAGATAGCCAGAGGATGCCACAATGAGTGGCGAGAGGAACCGGTCATTTATTCACAAAGTGCTAACAACAGAGAGTTGGCATTTCCACTCTCCCCATCCAATTCACTTCAATCGGGTGCTCTGATGGTCCCTCTCATATCCCAACAGTGTAAATTTACATATAATGTGTATTTTGGTGTATATTATTCTTTTTTTAATAAGGGAAAAGGGAAATCCTTGTAGACTAACCCAAAACAGAGACCTGCCCTTGGTCATTGTGCACTGTGTCAGAGTGTGGTCATGATCGACTTTGAGAAAAGGCTGACTTCTGATGTTCACTAAAACTCGTATCCTAGTTACACCATCAGACCCCTCCTCCCCTGGACTGTCCAATGGTATTACAACATGGGAGGATCTTGGCCATTTTTCCACTATACTCTCTTGGTTATTAAGGCATTTAGCTCCCACTCCTTTTCTAAGCTCATCTACCTTGGTAGAGCTCTCGCCATCTATGCAATCGATTTGAGTAGTCACCAACTTTGGATCTACCATTCAACTGATTAACGGATATTCTGCTTACCAACTTTCCCGGTTTTCAAATTTTCAGATTACCAGATAATCTGGATCACTGGATTTCCGATTTTCCTGATTACATGATTTATGGATTTCTGTTTATACAGATTCCCAAATTTTCCGTAGATTTCTTAGTTTCCAGATTTTTAAATTTCCTGATATCTGGTCTTCTTAAGGTTCCCATTTGCAAGGTATTGGATTTCAATTTGCCCAAATTTCCAGATTTTCAGATTTGCAGATTTAGCAGATTTTGCTGATCCTGATCGCTCTAAAAATTTCCGGGTATTTAGTATCCTAAACATCCAGATTTCTGATCTTCAAAATCCCAGGATTTCGGATTTCCAGATGTCCGGATTGTCAGAATTCTGAATATCCAGAATTCCACTTTCTGCTCTTCCTTTTGTCAGGGTTTAAGATTTACAGGTGCTCAAATTTACTGAATTTGAGATTTGCAGATTTTGCAGAATTCTGGACTTCCAGGATTTAAGGATCTCCGGATCTCCGGTATTCTTCTTGTCTGGGAATTGGATTTCCACGCGTCCAAATTTTAAGATTTTAACATTTGCAGATCTGGATTTTCAGGTTTCCGGTTTTATGGATTTCTGAATTTCCAGATTTCTAGATTTCTAGATTTCCTGATTTCTGAAATAAGAAATTGCTGGATTTCCAGATTTTAGGGATTCGGATATCTGTATTTTCACGTTTCATGAAAAACAAATTTCCTGGTTTCCAGCTTTGCGGATTCCAGATTTTAAGATTTGCAGATAATCGTGAGCACTGCATATCCGATTTTCCAGATTATAAGATTCCCATATCTCCACGGGGTTTTTTTTTTTGATTCTCGGATTTTCCAATTTTCTGATATCTGAACTTTTTAGGATTCCCTTTTGTCAGAAGTATTGAATTTCAATCTGCTCAAATTTCCAGATTTTCAGATTTGCTGATATTGCAGATTTTATTGATTCAGAATTTCGTTCTCTGGGTTTCAGGATATCTGGTATCCTAGACATCTCGATTTCCAGATTTGCGGATTTCAAGAATTTTGGATTTCCGAATTTCCAGATTTCCCGATTTCTGGGTTTTTTTTGGGAGGGTTTTAGATTTACAGGTGCCCAAATTTTTAGATTCCAAAATTTGCAAATATTTCAGATCCCAATTTTTGGGTCTCTGGATTTTTGACTTCTGAATTTCTGGATTTCCGAATTTCTGGATTGCTGGCTTAATGGAATTCTGTATTTCTGAATTTCTGGATCTGTGTATCTCTGAACTTAGGGTTTCCTTTAATCCAGGACTTTCAGACATTCAAATATTTAGATTTCGGGACTACATGAATTCCAGATTTCAAAATCTCTGGATTTAAAGATTCCCGGATCTCCGGATTTCCGGATATTTGAATTTCTGGATTTCCAGACTTCCAGACTCTTCCTGATTTTCAAGATTAAAAAATTTATTAATTTTCTGGATATTCAAATTCCAGTGTTCCTAGATTTCTGGATTCCCAGATTTCAGATTAATAGATATACGGTTTTTAAAATTTTTGGTTTTCCGAATTGCAAAATTCCAGATACTCGGAAATAAAACTGGATCGATTTGAAACTTCGAACTGAAAGCCTTCACGCGATTCAGCAAGAGTTTGAGAAAACTTTGGTAGCCTTCGAATGTTTCGAAATGCAATTTCATTACAGCAGAAAATGCCCTGCTTTGTTCTAAGTATTTTCATGATTCTTATTTTTCTGATTTCTGAATTTCCAAATTACGAAATCTTTGGATTTCCAAATTTCTGGTTTTTCAGATTACAGGATTTCCAGAATTATTGATTTTTATAATTTCAGATTGCCAGTCTTCCATTCGTCAGGGCTTAGGATTTTCAAGTGCCCGACTTTTCAGAATTTCTGAATCAGGATTTCCAGATAACTGGATTTATTCATTCATGGATTTTCGGATTTCCAGAGATCCGGATATCTGAATTCAGGCATTTCCTGATTAACAGATCTGCAGGATTGCAAAGTTCTGAATATTCAGATATTCCGGAGTTCTAGCTTTCAGACATTTGGTTTATTTTTTTATTTTCCAGACTATGCGGTTTCAGAATTTCTGGGTATTAAGATTCTCAAATATTTCTTAAATATTTAAATGCTCCAATTTCCAGATTCCCTGATTTCTGGACTACCCAGGATTTTTCTTTACCTCTTGGGTATTGTATTACCGTGAGCTGGAAATTTCAGATTGTTCTCCGAATTTCTGGATTTCTGGAAATCCACAATTTCGGATCTACAGGTCTTCGGTTTTACTTTTCTCATTGTTTTGGATTTCCATGTGTCCAAATTTTCAAATTTCTAGATTTTCAGATTTTGGGTTTTGGATTTCTGGGTTTCTGGGTTTCTGGATTTCTTGATATCTAGATTTCCATATCTCCTGATTTATGAAATTTTAAACTTCATCAAATAAATAACCAACTGGAGAAGTAAACACCAGATCTGCACTTTCTGCCAAATTTCCATTAAGCTAATGATGCAGCGAGCATTAAAAGGGAGGTTTACATTTTAAATGAACGTTATGATACACTGAAAGTTAATTTTAGATTATATTACAAAATCGAAAGTAATACTCACTAATCCATTCGTTGTTTTCAGCAACGAAACTGATTTGTTCTTTTTATGAAGATACATTCGTAATTAATTGCACGCGCAACTGTCAAAAGCACGAAGCTTTTGTTGACACAGAAAGAACATTCGTGCATTGTACGGAAACAATGCAAAGAGCTACGAATATTTTGTCACAAATTAAAAAGAAACGTCTCTCTGGTGGTTGCATGAAGGACTGACAGATCTACTTTATCGACTCAAAATGTAGTTGACAAAAAAAGCGCAACCACGTGGAATTGTTCAGCGTGTTTTTTATTGTTTCAGACATGGGGTTCGAACCTGAATATTTGGAAAGTGCCGATTCTAAATCCGTGGTTGATCTCACTAGGCCACACTGACTCGTGAGAACAATCTTGATTAATGAGCATGAAGTTATAGCTCACGACAGCGCTTTGATTTTTATTTTGGGATAGATAAATTGTTTCCGCCCATACCAGCAGCAACACCATCGTGCATGAGTACGGTATAAATGAGAAACAGCGATTGGCTGGTCATCACGAAGTTCATTTCGTGCATTTTACAAAAAGGTGTAATGATAGCATTTCACCAGATAAAAAGTATTATGAATGTTTCATACAAAATATGAGACATTTGTTGTATGTACAAAATCCATGTTTACGAAACGCGTGAAAGCTATTTTACGAAAATAAATTTTCAGTGTAGAGATTATTGAATTAAGAAGCATGTTGGTAACGTCGAATGACAACTGCAGTAGAGAAATACGGAGACGCATAATAGCCGAAACTCGTGGTTACTATGGACTCCACAAGACCTTGTCGTCTTCATCTCCGTACACAAAAACAAAACCGTATGGAGGAAAAGCATGAACGGAAGAGCTGACGCAACTCTATGGCGAACCCAGTATCCAGAAAGTCGCTAAGACAGGACACACAGTAAGGATGCCAAACAACAAGCCACAAAAGTATTCATCGCTCAAATCTAGACGGTACCACACTGAAAATTTATTTTCGTAAAGTAGCTTTCACGCGTTTCGTAAACATGGATTTTGTACATACAACAAATGTCTCATATTTTGTATGAAACATTCATAATACTTTTTATCTGGTGAAATGCTATCATTACACCTTTTTGTAAAATGCACGAAATGAACTTCGTGATGACCAGCCAATCGCTGTTTCTCATTTATACCGTACTCATGCACGATGGTGTTGCTGCTGGTATGGGCGGAAACAATTTATCTATCCCAAAATAAAAATCAAAGCGCTGTCGTGAGCTATAACTTCATGCTCATTAATCAAGATTGTTCTCACGAGTCAGTGTGGCCTAGTGAGATCAACCACGGATTTAGAATCGGCACTTTCCAAATATTCAGGTTCGAACCCCATGTCTGAAACAATAAAAAACACGCTGAACAATTCCACGTGGTTGCGCTTTTTTTGTCAACTACATTTTGAGTCGATAAAGTAGATCTGTCAGTCCTTCATGCAACCACCAGAGAGACGTTTCTTTTAATTTGTGACAAATATTCGTAGCTCTTTGCATTGTTTCCGTACAATGCACGAATGTTCTTTTCTGTGTCAACAAAAGCTTCGTGCTTTTGACAGTTGCGCGTGCAATTAATTACGAATGTATCTTCATAAAAAGAACAAATCAGTTTCGTTGCTGAAAACAACGAATGGATTAGTGAGTATTACTTTCGATTTTGTAATATAAACTAAAATTAACTTTCAGTGCAGACGCAGGGTAGTGCAGTAAACTACACAGGTAGCCAATAAGCAGTTCCAAAGCGTCTTTACGGCAGCTTTTCAAGCAATTAAGTCACGTTGAAGGCAACATAAATGCCGCTTTTGGCCCTGTCGCGTACAACACGATAGACCAGCATTCCACTCAGTACCCAAGTAACACACAAAACGTCTTTTAAGAATGATTTATAATTGTTTGTATTATAAATGCATTATAAACGTATTGCAAAACATGTCAAGTTTGGAGCGGTTTGTATCTCTCGAATCAATTAATCACTCTGACAAACGGACGAGCTAAAAATACTTTTTCCACTGCTCCAAGTGTTTACTACTTCATTATTGTTCTTAAACACATGTTTCCATACATTTATAATACATAAACATGGCAAGATTGTATGGGCAGTCCTATATGCTGTTGAAATTTCGTTGCATCAACCTTGTTTTGCAAAACGTGTTCTTTTTTCTCCTTACGATGAACATTGTGGTTTCATTGCCAACGGAAAGCATATCATAGATACTCAGAGTACAATTTTCAACTATCTGAGTTGGCCTAGCAAAGAAGCTACAAACCTATCACGCCAAGGACTAGTGTTCAAATCCCACGCATGGCGATATTATATTTTTGTATGAGTATATTTTTTTTCCATTTTATGTTTTATAAGGCTTCACTTTTTGCGCTTTTTGCGTCATATTAAAGTATGAAATAAAGTATTATACACCTAAATTTAAAACCTATTTTTGTCATTTAACAATTATTTAAACTTGTTTAATACAAATTGTGTTGCTTGGGAGAAAGTGTCTAAATTCCCCAAGAAGTACGAGAAAGTATATAAGAGGTCGAAAATGCAAATCAAAGATGTGATCAAGAAAGAATGTCTACAAACGCGGTTGCTACCGTTTATCCAAAGCCACGACTCTCCATGTCTGTTTGGGCCTGATTTGGCTTCACTATGCAAAATCCGTACTAGAAATATGTGCAAAAAATAACCAATCCTAGCTGTCCAGAACTTCGGTCGATAGAAAAATACTGGGCTCTGGCTAAGCGGAAAATGTTGGAAATGGGATCGATGATGTGTGTGTGTGATTTGGACATTTCACACGAGTTAGTACTTTGTATCAGCAGGCTTGCCGGGACAATTAGTGAAACAACACTCAAAATGCAGAGCCTTGCCATTGGCCGCCATTCAAGTGACACTTTACTTCATCTACTGGTTCCACGTTCATCGCATCCTGAAAAATCATGAAATACTAGTAGGAAATATGTTTACAATTCAATTGAAACAACTCGCAAGTATCGTGAAAAATTCCTTCCTGCCAAACAAAAAACCATAAGTAGGAACAGCAGCTGCACTCCTGACTTCACGACTACAGTTGTCTTTTTTTACTTCCTCCCACAAGAGCACAACAGATACTTGCCTCTGATTCCCGAAAGAGCTTCTGTGGGTGTTCATCCGTAAACCATGAAAAGAACGGCATAACGAAGCTATCGACATCCTACATGAATGAAATACTGCACATCCTTTCGTTTTGGCGCCTGTTTTCGGTATCGCGTGGCACGGAACAGCAGGTGCACAGTCACATATGCTCGGCTTCCGGCGGGAATCATACGTGAACCCAGGATTTAGGTTTTTTTTTCTGCTTCTCGACAGCGATGCTGATGGTATTTATTTTGCTGCTTTGTGATGGATGTAGCAATACAGCTGGTTTCGGGTGTAAATTTTTTAGTACCCATTGAATGTCAGAAGTGTGTCTAAATTTGAGAAGACGTTTCCGTTTCATAAACGTTGTTTCTGTGGATCTAAAAAACGCCGCACCTTCCAATTATGAGAATGCTGATGAACTTTTGCTTTTAAGATCCATAATTTGAGTTTAATAAGTATGGCAAAAAATCACGATTCAATGTTAACTTGCCCATCAATTACACGTGTACAACTTCGAAAATCTCTTCGGACCGCGGGCAACGAAAACAGCAAAATCAAGTTCAATCCAGGCATGTGCCGATTCAGTACTCAAATCTCAATTAATTCTGAAGTAGCCCGCCGGCATAGGCTCTTCCCGAAATACAGAAAATCAAGATCTACATACATCGAAAAATGCTCAACCGCCCAGGTGAATCTCGCCGCTTGTTCGATAATTGAAAACAGTTCAATCGCGACTGGAGCCCGAACCATAACGAATGACTTTGCCATTCCAGCACTCTGCTAACGACGGACCCACACACGAAATGCACGTTCTCCTTCTGGGAACAAGCTCACATGCCACCGAAACTCAATTAATATGCAGCCGAATACCTTGGCTGGCATATTCGAGTCGAAATTATTACTTCCGTGCCGGGAATGATGGATGAAGATTGTCCTTTGATAGCGGCCTGCGTTTGCACCGTCATCGAGCGCTGTGCAAATCGGTAAGTCAGGGGTTTTGCATTCACTCGAGCTGAATCGGGGTTTGACCATACAAGTCACGCCAAACTCCGGCGTCCTGAGCGGATCCTACCTGAGTGGTATTCAATTTCGATGCAAGCGCGGAATGTACGCGTTGGATTTCGCTTTGGTCTTCCACTTCTGATGCAGCCAAAAATAGCGTCGAAGCATTCCATGAGGAGTTGAGCTATTTCTAGAAAGTGGAAAGCGGAACAATGATTGAATCAATAGAAAGGATTGTGAATTGATCACCATTTTTCAGAATACGAAATGAATGTGGCTAGCATATTTTGTGTCTGCGTGCGATATGCGTGACTGTCACAGTAGGCAGTGTCGGTTTTTAACCAAAATCGAACCCAAGCAACAAATACGTCGTAATTGCTGCAGCAGCTCGATTGTGAGTCACGTTGAAGCAGGGTTGCCAATACTTTTTGAAATATATCTGGTATGCCGCAATAAAAAAAATCTGGCAAAATCTGAAATACACGGCAATTTTAAAAATTCTGGACTAACAATTGAAAAGGGTCAAAGAGGTTTTACAAACGTTGATAGGCCTTTTACAAATGTTGTCCAAAAATGAGTCATTTTGACTCCGTATATCTGCATATCTGAAGTAACAGACAACGTGGAATTACACTTTTTGACCAGTGCCAAAAAGACACTTATTTGACCAATTTGACGGATTACCTATTAGCACAAAATAGCTACAGAATCGTTTTCAGTGGACGAGAACTACACATTTCATAATTGCACCGTTTATTTTGCAAAATCCAGCTTTTAATATGACGAAGCAACATGAGTGCGCCAACGAATAAACTAAATAACTGTCAAAACCGCAGTGAAAACGTAATGCGGCAGAGGCTTGTTACACTAATCCATCAAGGTTCATTAATTTGTTATTTTCACCACCGAAAATAATACGAGCACATGAAAAGTTTGGATGAGCTAAGCAACCTCGCAAATCACTTACGACGCTTTTTTTTTAATCTGTTCTAATTTCAAAAAGTTTGGCATTATGGAGGATTTCTCGTTTTGTCTTTTTGGCGATAAAAAGTCTGGCAGTGCCAGATAAATCCGGCATAATGGCATCCCTGCGTTGAAGTTACTTTTTCTCGTTTGAAACACGTGTGTGGCTAGAAACTTTCGAAAGATCAAAATAGCTAAATGATGGTTGTTCCAAATGTTCCAAAATGAACTGAAATGTTTTTGATTTTATAAACTGTTTAGGTGGACGATTATCTTGAAGTTTCGATATAGGTTTTTTTTCTTTTTTCAGTATAAGGAGAGTAGAATTTTTATACTCAATTGTTATGTTTTTTGTATTCTCCGTGCGTGAGTTATTGATTTTGATGTAGAGGCGCACGAGTAATATAGATAAACTAATAAAATATTCCGTTATAACTTACCAACTGGTTGATCTAGATTTATTCTCATCACAACAAATCATCTGACGTTTCTGACACAGCTTACTGTGAAGACTATAACATTGCGCGATCCAAACAAAATAAAATTCGAACATAAGTGTGTAGTCTGATATGAATCGGAAAATAAAGCTACGATTCGCATCTTCGAACATAGCACACACGTTGATACACAAGTCCTTATTGTGTTAATATAAAAATGGATCAGTAATGGGCACGAACAAAATGTGAATACGAATGTAAATGATTGTGCGTATGTTTTAAAAAAACGAGCTAGGTCAGATGCAAAATTGGCTGAGCTCGACATTCATGAAAACGATGGTTCGGAGCGAACGTACGTGGAAAGTTGGTGCAAAAAATAATAAAAAATAAAAATGGACGGGGTAAAACAAACCGTTTACCAAAGAGGTCTCTACGTTAGAGTTGATAAACTTGAGTGATATCAGACGTTGCGAATCAAAACAAACCCAAAAAAAGGAGATTTCCTCTCCCATGCGCGCATCAAAACAGAGTGCATACAATATATCGCTAGAATAACTATCACAAAGCCATCAGTGGTACATGAGCGCTTTCCAAACGTCACCTTTGCCTGTTGAGGTGGCGGATTTGTCCGTGCCTCGATTCTAACCTCGCAGTGGGATGTTAGTCAAAGGGTGACGTCCTTGGTTCGGAGTACTACTGTACCCGTGCCCTTCCGCGCAATTTTTCAAACATCTGTTCTATTTCCAACCCATCGTACACTGACGGAACTTTCAACACTTTCTTCATATCTTTCTTTCTAGCAAAACATTACTGTCCACTTTTGGTGCCTGCAGGTAATGAGCGAACATCTCTTCTACATAATAAACCTTCAGTTTTCATTCAAAACTACTCTAACCTTTTCAATAAGGTTTTTTCTACATCGTATTTCAACATCATTTATGGTCTAACGTTTGCATTAAAAAAAGCTTTTTTTCGGATGGTGAAAAAACCTTAGACAGATAATTGCTTTATGATAAATTTCCACGGAAGGAAATTATACTTACGCTTAAACTTCCGACACTAACCAAAACATTCGCCATGGCGGACGAAAGCATCATGTAGGATGTTTTTGAGTTCGTTCTTCGTTCTTCTCCATCAATTTCTCCTCAGTTTTCGCGACAAAATTAGTTGAGTAGATCTACGCTTCAGGTTGGTCCACTTCTTCAGGAGTTGCTTCACTGTTTTTGCATCACGGTTAGAGTTTGACTGATAGATCTGTCAAAGGTTGTCTGCTGGCTCATGGGTTACTATGATTAATGCTGCATGGGTAGTTTTGTCAGTGCGAGGTGAAGGTAAACCTATGAAAAACTCGGTGATTTGTACAATTTTTTTAATGCAAACTTTACTTGCGTGAAAAACTGAAAGAAACCTTCAGAAGGATACCACTATGAACAAACAATTTTTGCTCCAGTTTTTCCAGACAATCCTCATGTTCTAGAACTTGATGTTCTACATGATTAATATGGAGATTTCTTGACCGTATTCACTCGTTGAAATAGTTCCACAGAACATCATAACACCGCAATAGACAGCGTTCATGTATTTCTAATAATACCTAAGGTACCCAAACTAGCCTTGAATTAAGGTTTTGTTGTTCCACATAATCAAAAAGGCTTTTTACGATGTTTCCACTGCACTTATAAGTTAAAATTACTCCACGGGTCATCATAACTCTATAATGTACAAGTTACAGAATTTCTAGGATAACTACGGTGCTCCAAACTATCCTTAGATACAGATCTTGATGTTCGACATGATAACTAAGGAGATTTAATATGTCCTCACCGAACTTATGAAATGAAATATCTCCAAAGAGCATCAAACACTACTACTGATATGATAAGGTATTTCTAGAATACCTTAGGTACTCCAAACAAACATTGAATACAGAACTTGATGTTCTACATAATCATACAGGTTATTTACGATGTCTTTGTCACTTGTATGTTGAAATATCTCCACGGATACATCATAAGACTGGAGATAGACATATAAAGTATATATAGAGTACCTACAGGAGCTACAAGACTATCCTTGGAATACAGATCTTGATATTCTATGATTAACAAAGCTATGTACGATGTCTCCACCGCTACTTTGAGTTGAAATAGCTCCACGGGGCATCGCTAGACTTCAAAACAGACATAATAGAAGTATTTCTAGAATTACCTTAGGTATTCCAAACTATCCTTGAATTCAAGTCTGAATGTTTCACATGACCAACAGTCAATCTTTACGATGTCTTCACACATACTTATGAGTTGAAATAGCTCAACACGATGACATCAAAAGACCAAAATAGACATATTTTAGTATTTTACAGGATGCCTACGGTGCCCCAAAATATCCTTGAATATAGATCTTGACGTTTCACATGATCAACAAAGCTAGATATGTAGTCTTCATCGTATTTTTGAGTTGAAATAAACTCCTCGAGACATCATCACACTGTCACATACATTTAAAAGATTTTTAGAATTCCTCAGGTACACCAAACTATCCTCTAATTCAGATTTTGATGTTCCACATGGATCAACACGGCTATTTACAATGTCTTCACCTTACTTTATTAGTTGAAATAGCCCCCTGAACATCAAAATAGTCTAAAAACATATTGCAGTATTTCTAGAATATCTTAGGTTCTCCAAAAATATGTCCATAAAATACATGTTCAAGTACTTCTAAGATACTTAAGGTATTCCAAACACTGTACTTAAATTCAGATCTTTATGTTTTACATGAAGCCGAAGAAGATTTACGATGTCCTGACCCAGTACGCATTAGTTAATAAAGCTCCACAGAAAATCGTTAAGACTATAATAGACATCTTTTAGTATTTATAGGATACATAAAGGATCCGAACTATCATTGAATATAGATCTTGATGTTTTACACGATCAACAAGGCTATCAACGAGGTCTTGACGGTACTTTTAAGTTCTCATCACTACTGTCATAGACATTTAAAAGTATTTCTAGAAATGCCTATGGTACTCCAAACTATCCTCTAATTCTGGTCTTTATGTTCACATGCTCGCAACAAAGCTGTTTGATGATATCATCCACCGTAGTTTTGAGTTCAAATAGTCCCACGGAACATCATAGAAACTGCGATAGACATCTTTTTGTATTTCTAGAATACCTTAGGTACTCCAAAACTATACTCTAAATTCGGGTCTTGATGTTCCACCTGATCAACAAGACTATTTACGATATCTCTAACGCCCTTTTGAGTTTAAATAACTCCACGAGACATCATACACATGTTCAAGTATTTCTGAAGATACCCATTTATTTATTGCCATGCGCATAGCGTCACAATACTATAAGTATAGCCTGATACAAAATATCCCTCCATCCCTCCATGGGCACCTTGTACCACCTAGGTCTTGCTCCACCTGGTCTGACCATCTTGTTCGTTCTCGATTCCCGTCGAACACCATTTTTGCAGGATAGTTGCCCGGCATTCTCGCAACATGTCCTGCCCAGCGTATCCTTCCAGCTTTTGCCACCTTATGAATACTGGGTTCGCCGGCGAGTTGCGGGAGCCCATGTTCATCCCTTGCCTCCATAGTCCGTCCTCTGAACTTCACCAAAGATGGTTTTTAACACTCGTCAGCTCAAAAATCCGAGTGCTCGCAGGTCCTCTTCAAGCATTGTCTACGTCCCATGCCCGTAGAGAACAACCGGTCTTTTTCACTGACTTTCACTGATAATCCGCCACCGGATCTCACGGCTGTTATCGCTGTCCACAGTAATCAGTGAGCCGAGATAGACAAATGTCATCGACGACTTCGAACTCATCGCCGTTGATCGTTAAACTAGTCGAGATCGGTTCCGTCTCTTGCGCGCATGTTCTTCGTTTTGGACGTATTTATCTTCAACCCAATCTTCTCTGAACTTTAGTCTGGTGTACTGCTCTGCCACCGCCTGTTCTGCTGGCAATATCCACGACATGCTCGGCAAACAGATAAGTGACTGGATCTGTTGAAAATCGTGCCTCGCATGTAAAACGCCACTCGTTGCATAACACCTTCAAGAGCAATGATGAACAAGGCAAGGCAAGAGGGACCATCACCTGACGAAGTTCCCTGCGGGATCCAAATGAACCCGATGATCCATCCGATGTCCTCACACAGCACTGGGTTCCATCCATCGTAGCCTTGATAAGTCGGGTCAGCTTCCCCGGAAAGCTGTTCTCGACCATGATCTTCCATAGTTCATATCGGTAAATTGCTGTCATATGCGGCTTTGAAGTCGATGAATAGATGATGAGTTGGGACTCAATATTCACGGAACTTTCAGAGGATCTGCCGCAAAGTGAAGATTTGGTCCGTTGTAGACCGTCCTTCGATGAAGCAAGCCTGATAACTTCCAGAAATCTTTTTGCTAGTGGCGACAGTCGCTGGAAGATGATTTGGGATAATACTTTATAGGCAGCATTCTGGGACGGTGATCGCATCGATAGTTTTCACATTCCAGCTTGTCGCCTTTCTTATAGATTGGGCAAGTAACCACAACCTTCCACTCCTCCGGTAGCTGTTCGGTATCCCAAATTTCTCGTCGGAGGTGGCACATCTCCGTCACTTACTGCATCGACTACGTCTCCTCCATCGCTGTCTTGGCCCTTCTTCCAGTACTCCATTCAGATGTTCATCGAAGTGCTGCTTCAACCTTTCGGTTGCCTCACGATCGTCCGTCAGGATTCTCCCATCCATACCTCGGCACATTTCGGCTCACGGCACGAAGCCTCTGCGGGATGCGTTGAGTTTCTGGTAGAACTTGCGCGTTCCATGTGAGCAGTGCAGCTGTTCTAGTTCCTCACACTCCTTCTCCTCCAGGCGGCGCTGTTTCTCCCGGAAGAGTTGGGTCTGCTGTCGCCGCTTCTGCTTGTATCATTCCACACTATGACGGGTAGCTTGATGTAGCATAAGTGCCTGCGCTGCGATCTTCTCATTCAACACCTGCTTAAATTCTTCATCTAACCACTCGTTCTGTCGGCTTCGTTCCACATAACCTAAGACGTTCTCCTCTACGCTGCTGATAGCTGTTTTCACGGTGTTTCAACAGTCCTCAAGAGCTGGTACGGCAACGCAGTTTCGAGCGATTGCGCGTAGCTTGCGGCGACGTCAGGTTGCTTCAGTCGCGCGAGACTGTACTGTGGCGGGCGCTGGTGCCGGAAGTTGTTCACTACGGAGAGTTTTGGGTGCATCTTATCTATCACTAGGAAGCGGTCCGAGTCGATGTTAGCGCCTCGGTAGGTTCTGACGTCGGTGATGTCTGAGAAGTGCCGGCCATCTATCAAAACGTGGTCGATTTGTGATTCCGTTCGATTCGTTGACCTCCAGGTGTATCGATGTGGGAGGCTATGCTGGAAGAAGGTACTACGTACGGCCATGTTTTTGGAGGCGTCGAACCTAAGATACCTAAGGTATTCCAAACTATACTTGAATTCAGATTTAGATGTTCTACATAATGAATAAGGAGATCTACGATACGTGAAACTGTACTCATGAGCTATATATAAACAGCTCTACGGAACATCATAAGATTATCACACACATATTTAAGTATATACAGGATACCTACGGTGCCCCAAAATATCCCTGAATATAGATTTTGACGTTCCATATGATCAACAAGTCTGGATATGAAGTCTTCACCGTACTTTTGAGTTGAAATAATTCCAAGAGACATCATCACACTGTCATAAACATGTAAAAGTATCTTTAGAATTCCTCAGGTACACCAAACTATCTTTGAATTCAGGTCTTGATCTTTTACATGATCAACAAGGATATTTACGACGTCTTCACCTTACTTATGAGTTGAAATTAACCCACGAGACATCATCAGGCTCTAATAGACATATAAAAGTATTCTAGAATATCTACGGAGCTCCAAAATATCTTTGAATACTGATCTTGATGTTTTACATGATAAACAAGGATATTTATGCTGTCTCCACCATACTTTTCAGTTAAAATAGTCCAACGGAACATCAAAAGACTGTAAAAGTCATCTTTTAACATATCTAGAATACCAAAGGTACTATAAACTATCCTTGAATTCAGGTGTTGATGTTCTACATGATCAATAAGGCTTTTTACGATGTCTTCAATATACTTATGAATTGAAATAGCTCCAAAGGGCATCATAAGGCTGTAGGAGACATATTAAAGTAGTTCTAGAATAAAAAAGGAGCTCCAAAATATGTTTGAATACAGATATTTATGTTTTACATGATCAACAAGGCTATTTACAATGTCGCCACCGATCTTTTGAGTTGAAATAGCCCCAAAAAACATCGTTAGACAGTAAAAGACATATTTAAGTATTTTTAGGATACCTTAGCGCCCCGAACTATCATTGATTATAGATCTTGATGTTCTACATGATCAACAAAGCTATTTACGATGCCTCCACCGCCTTTATGAGTTGAAATAACTCCACGAGACATCATAACACTGCAAAAGACAGGTTCGAGTATTTCTAAGATATCTAAGGTATTCCAAACTATACTTGAATTCAGATTTTGATGTTCTGCATAGTGAAAAAAAGATTTATGATACGTACAACCATGCTCATTAGTTGAAATAGCTCTACAGGACATCATAAGACATCAATAGGCATATATAAGTATTTACAGGATACCCACGGAGCCTCAAAATATCCCTGAATATAGATCTTGACGTTCCACATAATCAACAAAGCTAGATATGTAATTTTCATCGTACTTTTGAGTTGAAATAACTCCACAAGAAATCATCACACTGTCATAGACATGTAAAAGTATTTCTAGAATACCTCTTTAAAATACATGATTAAGTATTGCTTAGATACCTAAGGTATTCCAAACTTACTTGAATTCAGATCTTGATGTTCTACATGATGATTGAGGCGATTTACGATGTCCTGACCGTAAGTATTTGTTGATGTATTGATATAGCTCCACGGGACATCATAAGACTAAAATATACATCTTTTAGTATTTATAGGATACCTAAGGTAGCCTCAACTATCATTGAATATAGATCTTGATGTTCTACATGATCAAAAAGGCTACCTACGAGGTTTTCACGCTACTTTTAAGTTGACATCACGCTATCATAGACATGTAACAGTATTACTAGAATACCTCAGGTACAATAAACTATCCTTGAATCCTGGTCTTGATGTTCCACGTGATCAACAAGACTATTAACGATGTCTCCACCGTACTGTTGAGTTGAAATAGCCCCACGAGACATCATTAGGCTGTAATAGACATATAAAAGTATTTCTAGAATACCTACGAAGCTCCAAATTATCTTTGAATACCGATTGTTAAAGACACGTTTGTAAACTGACATGTTTAAGTATTTCTAAGATATCTGCGGCAAAATAAGTAAGCCTTACATAAAGACCATCACCATCAACGACCAAATATATCAAGAAGAATGCCTCCAGAAGTGCGTCCTTTTGGTCCCTCGAAGGTGACACTCTGTTTTGGCCGGATCTGGCATCCTACCATTACATGAAACCGGGGATGGAGTGAAACGAAGCCAACGTTGTTGTTTTTGTTCCAACAGTTCTAGGCGATTATGAAAATGTGTGAGAAAGATGGCCCAAGTGTTGCACAGGATCTGATTTGTAGCGTTAAGTCCAAGGTGTGGGAATTTAGCCTAGGAAGGCGGTTGAATAAACTGACACTGCAAAAACATAGCTTTCTGGGAGTTTCAACAGCATCTGACCTTAGATGAACTTTTGGTGATCATATTTGTCCGTTGCCTTTTTTCGCGTATATCTTTAATTTTCATATTTCCGATAGCCGAAACCTCCATCTCAGACTCCAAAATGGCATCACACGTCGCTTTCCAGCCATAGATCATTGCACGAGGGCGTCACCAATGCAGTTTTGACAGTTCAGGGAGCTTGTTTACGTGGACTTAGAATATTTTCGGAAAGATCGGTTTGAGATTTTGTGCTCAGAATTTGTTGCGATTGAATTTTACTTGCCGGAAAACAGACACCAGTGCTTATTATTTTTACATCATTTCCTGAATCTAATCGTACAGAATCCAGAAAAGGCCAATAAAAAAATTCGTTTGAGCGGTCAAAATTCTAACACCTTGTAAACAAGCTCCCTGAACTGTCAAAAAAGTGAGGTTAATAGATTAAGTGCATGATCTATTATACGCCATTTCCGGAAAAAT
>JASCZW010014852.1:0-21918 GCA_034211315.2 Aedes japonicus
TGCCTCCTCCGCTTCCTGGCTTCCTTCGACACTGAAGAAGGCTGTAAGTAGCAGACGAAATAAGCCTATCTGTCAAAAGATAAGCTTCTAGTAGAATTTAAAGGAATTTGCTCGCGTTTACTAGCGAAAATTTGAAAAAAAGTGTTTCAATGTTTTATTTTTTATTTTTAAAAAGTGATCAAATGAAGTGTTAATTTTAAATTCTCCTGGACTCTATTCGTTTTTCATGCTTTTTCATAAAAGGGGACCCAACAATACTAAAATATTTTAATATTGACCGCGCATAAGCAACATTGATTGTTTTCTGCTATACTTAATAAGATTACATTGTTTAACACTTAGTTTCAATAGACAAACCAATCCCAAATGGAAATGTACCATTCAGGAATGATATTATAGATGGTGTGACCATACCACTTACAGTTGTGGTGATACCCTGAATTGGTGGATACACTGAAAGTTTGTTTTCGTAAATTAGCTTTCACTCGTTTCGTATACATGGTTTTTTTTACACAGAACCAATGTTTCGTAAATTGTATGAAACATTCATATTACTTATTATCTAACAAAATGCTAACCTTACAGCTATTTTGTACAATGCACAAAATGAATCTCGTGAAGACCAGTCACTCGCTGCTTTTCTTTGGTCATAGTCATAAATGTTCGTGTTCCTGCTGGGATGATGGGAAGCCCCATTATCCCAAAATAGAAATGAAAGCGCTGTCGAGAGTTAGAACCTCATGCATAATTACCAAGTGACTCATACAATTACCAAGTCTCATAAGTCAACATGGCCTGGTGAGATCAACCACGAACTCAATAACAGCTCTCCCTGAAAATAATATATTATTTATTTATCCCAACTAGAATAATTTATTTATCCCAACAACAAAACTGCCGAGAGGTATAACTTCATACTCATTAATCATGCATCTTCTCACGAGACACCAGCTTTTTCCAAAAAAATACAGGATCAAAACCCATGTCAGAAACATTATAAAAAAAAATGCTAGACAAATCCACGTGGTTGTGCTTTTTATTCCAATTACATTTCGAGTCGATAAGGTAGATCTGCCTATCATCCATGCAACCAGCAGAGACGTTTCTTTTTAATGTGTAGCAAAATATTCGTATACGATAGGTCTTTGTATTGCTCTTGTGCGATTAACGCATGTTCTTTCTGTTTCAGCAAATGCTTCGTGCTTTTGACAGTTGACAGTGCCATTAATTACGAAGGTAGCTTCATAAAACGAACAAATCAGTTTCGTTGCAGTAAACAACGAATGGATTCATTAGTGCTACCTTCGATTTCGTTATATATCAAACGCTTTGCTGAAGTCGGTGTAAAGAGCCATTGCGTGACAACCTTTATCCATTGAATTTAATGAATAATTGACGAATATCAGTAAGTTCGTTGTAGTTTAGCGGCCTTTGAAAAAGCCATGTGGTGCGTTAGTTATTCTATTTTAAATTTGGCTAAGAACAGCTTTCTTTTTTTTTAAAAAAAGTTTTTGAATGCATGGTATTATGGCAATGCCTCGATCATTTATTTTTACCAGATTTAAGGCCTGTACTCTAACAAAATGCACCAGACAAAAGTGTTCGCCAAAAAATTATTTCAGTCGGATTTTCTTGAAACTTTCAGGGAATGAACTAAAACATATGGATTATGTTTCCGCATAATTACCATATTCAATTTCCCCCACTGTCGCTGAAATCCCGCACCTTTCCCTTAAGACCCCCTCATTACATTATGTGCAATGGTGGAGCCGATCTTTTTAGACACTTGCATCCATTCTTTCTTCAACTCCAGCTTGTTCTTAAACACCTTGGACGATTATCGAACTTTGGCCTTAATTATGGCCCAAAATCTTCCCACCGGACAAATTTCTGGTGAATTTGGAGGGTTGGCGGTTTTTGATTCAAAAACAACGTTATTATCTCTGTACCAATCCAACGTCGATACTGCGTAATGGCATCATGCCAGGTCTGGTCAAAATAATGTCTCGCCTTCGTGGGATCAAAGGAAGGGCAACAGACGCTTCTGAAGGCACTCGGTGCGGTAAATTTCGCTGTTGATGGTACCCGTTGTGATATACGGTTTACTCAGTTTACCGCATTGGCATATGGCCTGCCAGAGCAAGTATTTTTTGGCGAATTTGTTCACTTTCTTCTTTCTTATGTCATTCGGGACATCAAATCGTGATTTGGCAACGTAGAACTCCAGCCCCGGTATCTGCTTTGCGTCTGCCTTGATGTAGTTTTCGTCATCCATAACCACACACATCTGTTTCGTTAATCACTCTCGATACAGCTTCCTTGCGCGGGATTTGGCCGCCGTGTTTTGTTGATCACGCCGGTTCGGTGCCTTGCGGACCTAAAATACACGAAGCCCAGCTTGTTTCATGGTTTGCTGAACGAACCACGAAGGCGGAACACTTTGCCTCCAGTGCAGCGTCGTGAATCGAAAGGTTCGGATTACACTTGTAATAATCCAACACCTTCTGGGCCTTCACAGGGCCATGTGTCTTCGATTTTCTTCCACTTCCCGCCCGCCGCTCAGTCGTCTGGTACTCCTTAAACAATTTTACCACCCAAGACACAGTTGTATGGGTAATTACCAGTTGTCCTCCGATCCATCTCATGGTCGCAGTCGAATTTTCCATGACGGCGCGCAAAATTCTCCGTGATTTTCTTCTTGTTTCGATGACATCTCAATAACCACTGAACCGATTGTTATGAAATTTTGCACATGTAAACAAACTAGTTTTGCTCAGATTTTCATCAATTTTTACCCACGGACAAAAAAGTGACACACGGATAAAAATGGTGCATTGAGTCATCGAAAATTCGTATTTGACCTCTCCTGAAGGGTTCCCCCGGGGCAACCGGATTGTCCAATATTTTCATTGATCCATTCAAAAAGCTAGAAGTAAACTATTCATGAAAAACCATGAAGTTTTGGCCATCGAAAAGCATGTTCCGATGGAAATTTGTATCTGTCGCTGCCTCACGGATCGTGAGGCAGAAACATGACCTCTTCCGGCACAGATTCCTTGTGGCCATTCGGGTCAGAAAGGGTAGTATTCACCATAAATTTTTGATGAATGGGACTCTAATAAGCATTTTGATTGCAAAGACTTTAAAATTTGGTTATATATAGTTTCCTCAATGTGAGTTTGAAATCTGGGTCAATATGACCAGAAACACCTTATTCGTAACTTTTTTTTAACTGCCCTTCAGATATGTCAAAAAAAAATTGGGTTCGATGCAGAAACGATGCAGCTTCCTATGATTTAAAAAAAGTTAAGAAAGTACAAACGTCTAGATACTTATTTTAGAAAGTTATAGCATTTATAAAATCCATTCCGGGTGATATTGAACCCGACACATAAGGAAGGTTAAAAGAAGCGGCAATATAATAAGTGGATCTAGATTTAACATTCCAAAGCTAGAATGCACAACATATGGTACCAAAGAAGTTACAAGTTATAACGTATCCCACCAACTAATGTTCAAACTCCATGCTGATCGATGATATGTTTTTGTCACTTCATCATCACATCATCATCAACATCAAATATGAAATAATGTAACATAAACATTTATTGATTACTTGTATTTGTAACAGTACTTTAAACACTTTTATAACATGCATGCTTGGATATGTATGTGAGAAATCAGCTATCGTAAAAATAAATGAACAAAAAAATGGGTAAAAGGGCACCGATGTTTGAACTTAAGGTGTGGCCCATTTAGTATCGGAACAAGCATTTTTGATTTTAAGAGCAACACTAGTGGCCGGATTTGTAAACATTGACATCTTATGTGTTCCCTATATCAATAAAAACATCAGAAGTTTTTTTTCGCAGTGCAGTTCGAACGTGTTTCAGAAAAATACAGAATTAAAAGAGAAAGAGAAAATGTGCGTGTTCTGGACCAAAACTGGCAAAAGTGTTGGGGTTTCCCCGAAATACCGTGTAAAGGGTGTATTCGATAAAAATGGCACACACATATATACTCATCAAAATTAAACTGATTATCGGATTTTCTTGAAATTTTAAGGGAATGAAGAACTACTAATGAATTTTGATTTACAACATTTATTTTATTTAATTTCGTCTCCCATCCCGAATGCCCACACCTTCCTTTTTTTTCCACCCATTAAAATTAGTACAACCGATTTTCCCAGTGTTTTTGTTGTTTTTACCCAAATTTTCTTCAATTCTAGCTCTGTTTTTATAGTTTTGGGATGTTTGCGAAGTTCCGTTTTCATAATTGCCCAGAATTTTTCAATTGGACGAAGTTCCGGTGAATTTGGTGGGTTCATATCCTTTGGCACAAAATTGACTCCGTTGGCTCGGTACCACTCCAATACGTTTCGAGCGTAGTGGCAGGATGCTAGATCAGGCCAAAACAGAGTTGATCCTTTGTGCTTCTTAATGAATGGCAAGAGACGCTTCTTAAGGCACTCTTCCGTGTAAATCGCACCGTTTATTGTTCCGGAAGTGATGAAGGAGCACTTATTTCACCACATCCGCAAATCGCCTGCCAGATTAGAAACTTCTTTGCAAATTTCGATAGTTTCTTCTTTGGAACATCCTCCGGAACATCGAACTTCGACTTGGCAACGAAATATTCTTGCCCAGGAAGTTGACGGAAGTCGGCCTTGACGTATGTTTCGTCATCCATCACGATGCAACCGGATTTGGTGAGCAGCTTCGTGTAAAGTTTCCGGGCGCGGGTTTTCGCAGTGATGTTTTGTTTTTCATTCCGGTTTGGGGCTTTTTGCACTTTGTAAACATGTAACCCAGCACGCATCATGGTTTTCTGCACAAAACCGACTGACACCTTAGACTTTTTAGCGACATCTCGAATTGACATGTTTGGACGGTTCTTGAATTGTTGTACGACTTTCCTGGCCATTTTACTGTCCATTGGACCACTTTTACGACCACTCCCTTCCTTCCTTTGGATACTCAGACGCTCCTTGAAGGTTCTTATTACACGAGACACAGTTATATTTGCAATTCCAAGCCTTTTAGCAATCCACCGGTGGGACGCCCCTGGATTTTGATTGTGAGTGCACAAAATTTTCTCACGGACAATTTCTTGTTTCGACGACATGACTGAAACTACGGAATGTTTAACTATGAAACTTGGCAGATGTAAATAATACACTATGGATAAGATCTACTCAAATTTCTAGGTTTTTTACTCATACGATTCAAAAGTTACAGAAGATTTTCTGTGTGCCATTTTGCGTGTTTTGAAAAGTACAGAGAAACTTTGTAAACGGATCGCAAGCCTCGAAGCAAGCGTCAGCCGGGCACTGTCAACCGTCAACTGCGGAACAAAGTCATCACGAACATTAAGACAAGCCCCAACATCTCAGACCACGATTTGTCCAAAAACTTTCGCGCCACACGCAGTACCGTGCAACGGATTCGTCTCCGGGAAGGCTTCAAGTGATACCGTGCCTGTAGACAACGAAATAGGGATCAAAAGCAGAACAATAGGGCCAGAATCTGTGCCAGAAAACTGTATGATCATGTGTTGACAAAATTTAATGCACTTGATATTGTTCTTTCCTTGTATTCTCCCATACGCGGGGTAACGATCTGTGATGATGTTGTTTTTGAGAAGGAAATAATTTCTCATCACCATGAGGCTCTAGGAGTAGACAGCATTTTTTTGCAAGAACAAAGTTGTGAAGAGAAAGTATTGATAGTTCCGTTAGCTCACGGCAGGCTGTGAAAATTGAATAGAAGTAGTTTGAAATTGAGCGGAGGGCAGTGTGAGGTAGTATTCCGAAACAGGAAACACAGACTTTTGCCAAGCATCCCCATGCGGGGTAGGTCAAGGCGTGATCGAATACACCACCTTGACTGGCAAAAATCTGTGCACTTGATCGTGTTCATATACTACCGATAGCTTTTTTAATAGTTCTAACGAACTGTCTACTTGTACTCCCAAATCCCCTACATGGGAGAGAAACTATTCCCGCTCGTTTTGGGTTTATTTTTGGCATACGAAAAATTTAATGGCTGTCTTCCCATGGAAGATGTAATCGATGTAAAGGCCGATTTCAAACAGTTTCGGGACAAACAGTTTACTTTGCTACGGCTCGGGAGATGTTCCTGTCTAATTCAAGTTTGCACGAAAATACATGATTTGACAAGGCATCTGTAGCAACGATAGGAAGACCAAGCTATTCAGCACTGATAAGACATTTAATTCAGAGCTGTACAGAACGGAATCTCTCCAAAAGTGAATATTGCTATTCATCAGATCCCGCAATGAACTTGTCATGTTTTGACCAGATATTGCAAGCTGACATTACAGAAAAATAGTGCTACAATTGTAAGGAACCAACGGGATTCAGTTTATAACGAAAGAGCTCAACCCACTAAACTGTCCCCAGCTCAGACCGATAGAGAGATTATGGGCTATTATGAAGAGGAAGCTGAAGGTGAATGGCAGTGTCGTCAAAAGCATCAATGAATTGAAAACCAAGTGGATTAAGATTGTCAAAATGATGGATAAGAATAATGTGCGCCGGTTGATGGAAAGTATTTCGTGAAAAGCCTGCAAATTTCATCGAAATCGAGATGATTTTTTTTGTATTTTCCCTCTAAAGTTCACATCAAGTCTAAATGTTCGAGTTAAAACAGAATACTATTGTTTTAATGTATATCCGAAACATGCGCAATAGTCTATGTTCCATTTCTAACTGAGCCATACCTTAAAACTAAATCAAAGCAACGTAAATGGAGAGCATGCGAACAATTCTTAAAAAGATTCGATAACCAACCAACAGTGTCACCCTATGTTGATATCGGAAGATGGTGTGACTTTTATTCATGCCATTGCAGACACGTTTTCCCGTCGTCAATCTGGCACACGTGCGGGGTCAATCGAATATGACTGCGACAGTCGTACAGTAGGGTAATAGCGAATAAAATGTATTTTAAATATCACATCCTTTCCCAACAAGTTGTTCCGTGTGATAAGCACATTTCTTCTGCGTTCTCATATCAACCAAACGGTCATTGTAGGGACTTTCAAATCAGATAACAATCACAGATACCGATAAACCAATAAACTATACAAATAGGCTAATGGCTTTTCCAAGTCGAACAGATTCAATTTTTTTCACCACAGTTCATGAAATATGACGTAAAAGTGGCCATCCGACTTCCGTGAACAAAAAAATACCACAAAAAACGATGCTAATCCAACCTGATGGCGCAAAAACAAAGTGTGAACCGGAGGAAATCTCACCTTTTTCCCTTCTGGAGAATCCAGTTCCCTGAAAGCAGAAACAGAAAAAGAGAGCACAATCGCATTTTGTGGTTTGAAATTACACTCGGATCCGGTTGCGGAAATATGCTGCTGCTGCTGCTGTTGCATGTCCTGAGGCTAGTTTATGTCCCACCGCCAGGAATGTCTTTTATTTCCTCGTTGGTCGACGGTCGTACTCTGCACCGAAGTCAGCAAACAGCAAATTATGGGCTCAGGTTCTCGTGTGTTCAAAATATCGAGCAGCAGCACTAGTCTATTCTCCTCACCCGGTGTGCTACCGTAAACATTTCCACGTGAGTCCTCTGCGGGAACCAAATTATCCCGATGCCAATTGTGTACATACAAATAAACGAATCGAATTACGTGAACCAAATGAAGCGTCGGATTGCTCCCGGGATTGGCTTCTTTCTCTCCCATCTTCCCGAAGCCGGACACCGCCACAACCTAATCCAACCAACCAACCAACCAACTAAGAGGTGAAAAGAATGGAGCCCGTCGTGTGCTTGTGAAATGTGGCGTGTTTTTGTTTTCCTTCTCAAATTCACCTTAATAGGCTTTTATGTTGTCAGGATTTGCCGATTTCTTAACATTCTGTGGTTTCGAATTTGAATGGACCACGCGGAGATGTCGTCATGGCTGGTTTGGACTGAACCGGACTTCGTTCGTCCACGTCTCGGTCGTCTGAGTAATCTCATTAGAGTGGGTTTCTTCTTCCGAAAGTTGCGGGAAAAAAAATTTGTCGTTGTGGCAAGGATTATGTTTCGCAGCGCAGAGGAAAATGGTTCCACCCTCAATGATGGTGCGAACGACAACAGATGAATGAGGCAGCTATTATTCAATTATTTCGAAACTGCTTGTTTTGCATACTTACACTCAATATTGGGCAACAGTTGTCGGATGGGTTTGATCTATTCATTGGAGTGTCTCGACAAGGGCATTGAGGGAATAAGTTGGTTTCTGTGGCTTTGAATTTATGAAGGAGTTTATTAATTGTTATGTCTTCTTAGTTTTCTGATGTTTCTTATAATGAGGATAGAGCATTGTGTTTTATGAAATACAGTCGAGTTTCGGTGTTTGCGGATTTCTATTTGGCATCTTGGTGCTTTGATGGAATATCTCGGTTTCTCCCATTAAGAAACTTTTACAGTCTTCGACAAAAATACAAAAAGTCCATGGTATTCGATGAGAGTTTGCTTGAAAATTACAACAATTGATGGTCGTCGTGTTTAACTCACTTTTACTACTGTTAGTAAATAGTTAACACAAGGTCGCATATGACAGCGAATGTGCATTGGAGGAGGTGATATGCGTACAGTTCAAATAGAGTTCTTCTTCTTCTTACTTAGTGTTCTAAAGGCACTTCTACAGTTATTAATTAAGAGCTTTCGATGCCAAGTACCATTTTTGCAATAATATGATAGTGTGGAAAGTACAATCATACCCTATGCCCAGGGAGTCAAGCAATTTTCCTTAACGAAAAATTCCTAGACCAGACCGGGAATCAAACCCCGCTACCTCCAGCATGATGTTGCACATGGAGTTAAAGATGTGAATAAATGTACATCACATTGTACTTATATGCGCTATCATAAGCGATTCTGGGATCTATTTTTAGGTGGCAGTGGAGTTACTGTTTTCTAGTCTCATACGGCGTCAAATCATTGGTGTATTTGTAACGTAGACTACGTCTAACGACAAGGGTAGAGTGTCAATTAAAAATCTAAAAATAAGCGACCGTCAAGAAATATTGTTACAAATTAAACGCTTATAACTTCATGAATGCTCGATAGATTTTCAAGATGTTACATGAATTGGTTGAAAATCAAAATCTTCCCGCGTATCAATTCAACTATCAAACATAATCCGTTACAATCCGTTACAAGTGCACACAGTACTTCCCTATCACAGATTTCAAATATGAGTAAAGGAGGTCTCATATGCAGCAGTGAAAGATATGAAATGGGTGTACTCCTGTGAAAATATACACACACGGTATACCCCCTTCCCTTGCGTGGCCTTCCAGACTACACCTCGGAATCAATTTTTGCAGAGCTGCAAGCGGTGGCATTCAAACCTCTGAATGTGTTCTCTATCAGGCGCCAGCAATAAGGAAACTATCGGGACCAACTTTATCTGGTCTATTTGGAGAAGGGTTCCGTCACGATCGAGGAAAATACGGGCCTTCTTCAATTTAATCATCAAATGGGACCAATACCGGCCGAAGTAGCATGACGTGACACAGTGCGGAAAGTGTCTGGCGTTTGGTCATTGTTGCTTCACGGTTCAAAAAGAGTATAGTAGGTAGGGTAGGCGTAACTAGTAGAGTGTCACCTAAACTGAAATACCGCAGTATGTTACGAAAGCTCGGGTACCGTTGAGCGAAAGCTCGGGTGCCGTTTCGGGTACCGTTGAGTAGGTGGAGATTCTACGGGGCTGAGCTGTAAGCCACCCGACGGGTCGCAGGTTGCGGATAGCGAACGGCCTCCAGATATGGAGGTTAGTTGTGAATTAAATAAACAGCCCCGGACAAGCAGCGGGGCTGCCTAGGATGTGGGGGACTGGAACAGTTATTGGACTCTGTTGAGTTTCTTCCAAAAACCCACACGTATCCGAAAAGCAGCCCTGTCAAAGCGAGCCACCCCGCTATAAGGGTAAAAGTCCAAGCCTCTACCAAGCCGAGCGTCTGATTCACCACGGAGGTGCGGCTCAAACAGCGTCTGTTCTGGTATCCAGCGGCTGAGTAAGAAATGCTGTATCGCGTCCAGCTAGATCCAAGGTGGCAGCCCCATCAGCGTGATCGTCCTAATGTCCAGCTGGGACGCTAATCAATGCTGGCACGATGGCCATCCGGCGAGACAGGATGGTTGGCGTAGGCCCAATAAGCCGCCCATTAAAACCAAATATTACGAATAACATAGAAGAAAATACGACTCGATATAATCGGCAAAGACCCTTGCGACGAAAAAAGGATTACGATTGGAAACTCGGAACATGGAACTGCAAGTCGCTTTGCTTCGCTGGTTGCGACAGGATAATCTACGATGAACTACATCCCCGCAATTTCGATATCGTAGCGCTGCATGAGCTTTGCTGGACGGGACAGAAAGTGTGGTAAAGCGGGCATCGAGCGGCTACCATCTACCAAAGCTGTGGCACCACCAACGAGCTGGGAAACGGTTTTATAGTGCAGGGCAAGACGCGGCAACGCGTAACCGGGTGGCAGCCGATTAACACAAGGATGTGCAAGTTAAGAATCAAGGGCCGTTTCTTTAACTACAGCATCATCAACGTGCACTGCCCGCACGTGGGGAGACCTGATGATGAGAAGGAAGCGTTCTACGCGCTGTTGGAGCAGACCTATGATAGCTGCTCCCCACGCAGACGTGAAAATCGTCATTGGCGACATGAATGCTCAAGTAGGAAGGGGAGGCAATGTACAGACCGGTGATCGGGCCGAATAGCCTGCACACCGTATCGAACGACAACGGCCAACGATGCGTGAACTTTGCAGCCTCCCGTGGAATGGTAGTCCGAAGCACTTTCTTCCCCGCAAAGATATCCACAAAGCCACCTGGAGATCACCCGATCAACAAACTGAAAACCAAATCGACTACGTTCTAATCGACGGAAAATTCTTCTCCGACATCACCAATGTTCGCACATACCGCAGTGCGAATGTAGATTCGACCATTACCTAGTAGCAGTATGCATGCGCTCAAAACTTTCGACTGCGGCTAACACGCGTCGAAATCGAACGCAGCGGCTCAACATCGAGCGGCTGCGGGACAACGAAGCGGCTCCTAAACTACGCGCAGCAGTTAGAGGCGGCACTACCAACGGAAGAGCAGCTAGGCGCCGCTACTCTTGAAGATGGCTGGAGAGATATCCGATCCACCATAGGTATCATCGCATCAGCAGCACTAGGTACGGCGGCACCGAACCGAAGGAATGACTGGTTCGACAGTGGATGCGTGCAGTTAAAGGAGGAGAAGAATGCAGCAAGGGCGAGAATGTTGCAAGTCCGTACAAGAGCGAACGAGGCGCGATATAGACAGGCGCGGAACAGACAAAAGTCGGTCTTCCGGAGGAAGAAGCGCCAGCAGGAAGAACGAGATCGCGAAGAGATGGACGAGCTGTACCGCGTTAAGGACACACGGAAGTTCTACGAGAAGCTGAACCGCTCTCGCAAAGGCCATATGCCACAGGCCGACATGTGCAGAGATACTAACGGGGATATTCTCACGAACGAGCGTGAAGTGGTCGAAAGGTGGCGGCAGCATTACGACGAGCATCTAAATGGCGATGCGACAGAGAACGAAGGTGGCATGGTACTGACCTTGAAGCACGCCGGAAGACGATAGATTCCCGGCAGGAGATCTGCAGGAGATTAAGGAGGAGATCGGCCGGCTGAAAAACAACAAGGCCGCTGGCGTAGACCAACTGCCAAGTGAGCTTCTAAAATACGGTGGTGAAGCACTGGCGAGAGCGCTGCACTGGGTCATTACCAAGATTTGGGAGGAAGAGGTTTTACCGGAGGAGTGGATGGAAGGAGTCGTGTGTCCCATCTATAAAAAGGGCGACAAGTTGGAGTGCGGCAACTACCGCGCGATCACATTGTTAAGCGCCGCCTACAAGGTACCCTCCCAAATTTTATGCCGCCGTCTATCACCGATTGCAAGAGAGTTCGTTGGGCAATATCAGGCAGGATTTATGGGTGAACGCGCAACTACGGACCAAGTGTTTGCCATCCGCCAAGTATTGCAAAAATGCCGCGAATACAATGTGCCCACACATCACCTGTTTATCGATTTCGAATCAGCGTACGACACAATTGATCGAGATCAGCTATGGCAGAGTATGCACCAATACGGTTTTCCGGACAAACTGACAAGATTGGTCAAGGCAACGATGGATCGAGTGATGTGCGTAGTACGGGTTTCAGGGACATTCTCGAGTCCCTTTGAAACTCGCAGAGGGTTACGGCAGGGTGATGGTCTTTCGTGCTTGCTATTCAGAAATATTATAAATGTGATCCAACCATATTGAAAATAGTTAGTCCTAATTCAGATAGCCATCGAATACAATAATCAGAAGTAGTTTAAGTAAATAAATGTAGTGTAAATGTAATAATGTCTTTGGTTAAGTAATATGTATGTTTCATGTGAATAAAGCTGCTTAAGTTGTGTTAAAGACTTGACCGTGTGTGCTATAAATAAGCTTGGAGAGCCCTGTCCCCAACACTTGACCCAGGGCCGGGACGACTTTGACGGCTGGAACTAGCAAATAGAACATCATTGAAATCGGCAGTGGGCACAGCTAAGCTAGGAGGGTCCAGGGCTTCCATACTGCATTGTGACGTGCGTCCCAATTCTCCTACTACTACTTCTATTCACTTCTTTCCTTCGACCATCCGTCATACCTAAGCCGTCACTGAATGTCATGTGCCTAGAGCTGGTGCGATCGATGGGTGCATCCGCAACACAAACATTTATATTTGCTCAGATAGCTTCAGATAGCAGCTTTGAATGCAGTTAATGCATATACATGTCAGTCAATGTAAGTTTGGGAATGCATTCTATTATGGAAGCAATTGGCCAGTGCGAACTAAGTCAATTTGTACTGGGTTCCCGGACATTGCGGAATAGAGGGAAATGAAATAGCGGATAGTCTGGCCAGGGAGAGGTTCGACGCTGAGTTCACAGATCCGGAGCCATTCAGTGGGCTTTAAGCAGTGGCAGATGTCTATGGTACAAGCAAACTGGAATACCACAGACCATCACGACATGCAAAAAGATTCATTTTACCGAGTGAGAAAAACGCTCTAAACCTACTTACAGGAAATAAAACTAATCTGAGGGGTATAACCGGTTTATTCACTGGCCACTGCTCTAGTAGATACCACTTGCAAAAAATAGGTAAACTTGAAAACCCGAGATGCCGATTTTGCTAACTTCGGAACATTTGCTCTGTGATTGCAGTGCTATATTTAGGACTCGTTTTCGAATTTTAGGAAAAGGGCTTCTACCCCATGAAGTCTGGCAGTTAAGTCCCAGTAAGGTAATAGACTTTATTAGACAAATCGAGCCTAACTGGGACGAAATGCAGGGTCAGACATTGCCCATGACATCGCAATTGTGATGGGTAAACTGGTCTGCTAAAACGAATGGGTCATACCACAATATTCCGCATTCACAGGTTTAATTGAGTTTTTTCAGCCCTATGAAGTCGATAGATTTCCATACTTGAGAAATTCTTTAACTTGACTAGGGTTTGAACCCAGCCATCAACAGCAGCTGCACCTTAAAGTGCCAATTGATGATAGAAGGACTTAAATTACCTTGATTCAGACCCACATAAAAAGAAAAACAAATCATTCGTTCGGAAACATCCAATATTCTCATTCCTCAACCCCGATGCACCCAACTAATCCCGAAACATATGCATTCGAACATTTATTTACTTAATTTTCCATTCCGATGACTTCCTCAACACTAGCCATCTCCGTTCACACCAACATAAATAACCGCTCCCATTATAGATGACTCAATTACTTGCGTTTTGCGTCCCTTTTGTCATTTTTCGCAAACTTTTCCCGCTTCAAAGCGTCAAGGACACCACGAACCTTTTCAAAGGCAACATCACATAAATAGTCTCATAATTTCCTACAGCCTTTTTGGGGTCGCTATTCGGTAAACCCTCGAATTATGACACTCTGTCTTCTCTTCCGTCGGTTGGTCGATCGTTTTGTTGCTTCGATTCGAGTGGTGTGTGAGAGATTAATTTTTGCCCGCTGCCATGAAATGAGCATTTCCTCCCAAAATTTTCGCTTGTATCTTAATCCAAAATGGAAAACGGCCTATTCCGCCACACCCGAGTCTCATCACCGGCGGCGCGATTCCATGTTTGAATAGGGACATCATAAATAACTATCATTTATATTGGCACGCCGTAAATACTGGATGTCACCGATTCTTGAAAAGTCAACCCGACAACGGCGGACCCCTAATTCGACGGTTTCGGATGTGAGGTTTTGTGGTGGTCGATCTGCATCAAAGAAGCATTCGCAAACAAACGTGTGAATTGGACTTTGTTAGTCCCTACAGTACGGGACGAAAGTTTGTGGAAAACCTCTGTGGTGTTCTAAATATGCTACAGTTCCTTGTACCTTTTAAAAGCACTGTAAATGTGTACAGTCAGTCGGAGCGGAATTTACAAATATTTTCCAATATGGCCCAAAACGTGCGAAACACCCCTCGGATGCTGAACAGCAGGACAAGCAAAGACGGCGGTCTGCAAAAGGAAGTGAGAAATTTTGAAAATTTATCGACAGCAATATGTATACACTGCATTATAGCATGTCGAATTCGATTTTCGCTCTAGAACGAATTAATCAGCAAAATTCAGCATTCGCCTCCTAACGCAACGCAAAAAGCAGCTGCTCCCAATCAGCGTCGATGGCATGGTCGGATGGCAGTCCAATTAATGGCTTTTGGCGCGAAATCGATTTTCGATTCATTTGCATATGGGTGTAGGCAATAATTTTAGGACGAGCAAATTAGATGGGTCTATTTGGATAGATTGGCAAAACATTTAGACTAGGTGAAAAGGAGGTCTTTTGAAACTAATTCCAATATTTGTGGACGTTGAAAATAAATCCACCTTCAGACTATTGGGAATTGCCAGCCTTCCTTGAAACGCACCAATCGATCAAATAAATTATCTTCAGAGAAAAAATATTTGCACAGATGATCAGGTGACGATTCACCAAAAGATTATTAGTTTATGCCCTCATCTATCACTATAAATGAAACCCTAATGCATTACATGTCCAGCTTCCACGGAACCGATTGCTTCCTGTTCAACTCCCGAAAACCAACAGCAACTGTCTTAAATAGACCCATCTCTTGAAAAGTGACAAAAAATCACAATAGTCAGCATAAAGGCGAAAGACAACTCGAAAAAGATTGAAGAGTCTTCGTGCCATTGAAACTCGACGAGTGAAGATCTATGAAAAAGACAAAGTATAGAGACAAGAAGCGTGTTCTCAGCAGGAAACCGGCCAATTGAAGTATTATCGAGTGTTGTTTTTTCATCTTCTATCTCTCTCTCTGGATGAAGTTGTCTGGAACCTGTGTGCATGGAGCTGATATCAGTGGCCGAAGAATGTCACTGAAATCACTGACTGAGACGAGACGACACAGGCAAGGAAACATGAATTCTCGGTAGCAATCGATTGTTTACCTGTCATGTTGGATGCAAATTGCCTCCGAGCATGATTGAGTGGTTGCAGTCAAGATTGGGACGTGAATGAGCTGTTCGGTGGTTCCTCGGTGTGTTTGTGCCGGGTTTGGTTTTGTTTTGTGATACTGCTGGCGAACTAAACTAATAATCCTGGAAGAAGAAAAAAGAATATCAGCGAAATCTTCAAAATTCCGTTAAAATTAATCATTATTATTATTAGGGATCTATTAAAAGTTAAATTCAATATAATATAAAAGGTTTACCATGCTTTTTTTTCAGTGGGACTCGAAACATTTGGATTCCGTTTATTGATTGATGGTGAAAAGTTTGAAAATTATTTAATGCGTATTATTTTTTTTATATTATGATCGGTTTTGAAAAAAGTATTCGCGAATAACACGTGGGTTAACCTATGCTTTAAAAAAATCTCCAGTTGATATAAATACACTGAAAATTAATTTTCGTTTATACTACGAAATCGAAAGTAGGACTAACAAATCTATTCATTGTTTTCTGCAACGTAACTGATTTGTATTTTTTAAGAAGCTACCTTCGTATTTAATGCCACACGCGCAACTGTCAAAAAGACTAAGCATTTGTTGACACAGGATGAAGATTCGTTCATTCTACGAAAACAATATGAAGAGCTACGAGTAATTTATTACCAATAAAAAAAAACTGACAGATCTACTTTATCGGCTCAAAATTGAATTGAAAAAAGCGCAACCACGAGTAGTTGTTTAGCGTTTTATGTTGTTAATGTTTCTGACATGAGGCTCGATCAAGGGGTGAGTCGCTTAGAACAGTGTGCCTGGCACGCCGTAGAAGAAAATCGTACACTATACGTAACATGTGTGGCACTCTGTGGCACACTTTTGACAATTGTATTTTTCGAAGATGAAATCTAGCAGCCCTGGAAAATTGACGTCACATGTTGTGGTGTTGTTTTGATTTGTTTGTTTCGTCATGATACAGACATAAGTTTTAAAAAAAAAAAAATATAAGTGAACTTTCGAGCTATTTGTTTGTTTAGGCGAAATCTTGAGTGAAACAATGGATGAGGTAAGTGGTTAAATTAATAAGTCGTGACATGATATAATTTAGCAGCAAATTGGAGGCGGAATATGGAATCATCAACCTCCATTACCTCCAGTCGTTGACTCAGATAACCATTTAGATGATCCAAGAGATTTGAGAGGACATGCGGATCATGACTGAGAGCCTTTGTGAAGGAGTTGCAGCTGGTGGAACTCCATAGAACAAAGATCGAACAACGGACACTGGCACATTTAAAACACGACGTCAAACATATTGACACATTCATCAACATTAAAATTAATTAGTCACTTGCATGCTGCAGCGCAGTTCGCAAGCCTCAATAGTGCCGATGGAGCAACATTGTTAGAGATTACTACAAGTACCTCACACGACTCAGATATCATATCGTGAGCTGTTGAGAAAAAGGATACAACCATAATAACTTTATGAAAGTATAAAGGAATTCTCGCACTTACTTCCAGCGCTTAGCCTCTTGAGCTTTCATTTTTTATCACTGAAATTTGACAACAGGAGTATCAAAAACGCGTTTCCACAAAAACCTTGACCGAGACTCAAATGAGCTCAGATTAAGAGGTAAAATACCTAAGCAAAATACCTAAGTATTACAAGCAAAATATCTCTCGAATATCAAAACTGGTTATTTCGGATACTTGGGAATACCTAAGAGGTACTATTTTGGTATTCTCTTACCTCAATTTGGTATTCGAATAACACTGTGGGAACAATTTTATGGCATTATCCTCAGGTATTTTACCTTTTAATCTGAGCTCCTAAATACCAAGGCCAGTTATCAAGTTATTCGGTCCTGCTCGGGAAGGGATATTGTGCTAAGCGACTCACCCTTGGGCTCGATCCTATATTTTAGGAAACGCTGTCATTGGGTCCGTGGTTGATTTCACCAAACCATGTCGATTCGTGAGAAGCTACTTGATAATTGTGCATGAGGTTCAAACTCTCGACAACGCTTTGATTTCTATTTTGAGATAAATTAATGATTCCCGCCATCCCAGCAGCAACACCTACATTTATGTGTACGATCAAAGAGAAGCAGCGATTGGCTGGTCCTCACGAAATTCATTTTGTGCATTGTACAAAAAAGGTGTAACGATAGCATTTTGTTAGGTGACAAGCACTATGAATGTTTTATACAATTTACGAGACATTGGTTCTATGTACAAAATCCATCTTTACGAAATAAGTAAAAGCTAATTTACAAAAATAAATTTTCAGTGTAAGGAATTCAATAATATGTAATTTTATACGTATTTATGAAATTGCAAACAATTAAAACGTCAACCAAAATCTGACACAGTGGCCTTCAGAACATAACAAATTCAATTACTCACCCTTTTTTTTATTGAGTTGCGTATGTTTCGATTTGGGGTAGCATAATTTTACACGAAATCTATGTTTACGTTCTTTGATGTACATCAAAGAAGTTTTTTTTCCTCACAACTGGAAAAATTGGACTGGACTCTACATATCGTACATTGACGTGACCAGATTTTTTCGCCTCAGAAAACCACCGACCGCGACTGGGATTGAACCCAGACCCATTGGGGTGTCAAGTAGCAGTCACTCTTAACACTACACCATCGCACAGTGGGACGAAATAAAAAAAAGTGGGACATGGGTATTTGCGGCGAAACTATTAGGTGTGGCCCATTGATGTCTTCTACAATGTTTCTACATTTTTTGAGTACTTTATTTTTGTGTTAACAAATTTGATTTAAGGGGTGTATACACCTAGATAAACAAAAATGACTTTTTTGTTTCCGATAACCATGCATTAAAACATTGTAGATTAGGTCATTTAATGATACTTTGTAGAAGATAAAAACTTTCTATCTCTTAACAGGACGAAGTTGTGGGGTGACATTCCACTGACATGTCTACTGGCTAGACCGATCGTCACTCAATAGCAACAAGAAATCTGGTGGTGGAGTTCTTCTTGTCGTGCGCTCAAAATTCAAATCTCGCCTTTTGAAGCCTCCCGAAGACTTCCGAAGAGTTGAACATCTTTGGGTGGCGATGTCCACTAGAACCGGGACTCTGTTTATCTGTGTCGTCTATAACAGCTTGTACAACTCTCATCAGTTTAAATTGCAGAGTCGTCTCAAAACGAAACCGAAGAGCTTTGGGCGGTTCGTGAATGAACAACGGAAAGAAACCGGTTTACCCTCCACTATGACTGACGGCACTCATGAAGCTGACTCTGTTGCGGATATCGCCAACTTGTTCAGTTCGCAGTTGAGCAGTGTCTTCTGCGACGAAATTCTGGATGCCGATGGCCTCAAAGTAGCTACTAGCAATATTCCCCGCTTGCCTGTATTTGGCTCTGCACTCACTATTCATAGTGATATGGTGATTTCAGCCGGGAAGCAGATGAAAAACTCAACTGGATGCGGTCCTGATGGTATTCCTTCAATTGTCCTGAAGCGTTGCCTTAACACACTCGCTGCGCCCCTGGCTACGGTCTTCAATTTGTCATTAACTTCCGGTGTGTTTCCCGAATGCTGGAAAGAGTCGTTTGTTTTCCCAATACACTAAAAGGGATGCAAACGATCCGTCGCCAACTATCGTGGAATTGCTGCACTAAGTGCTGTATCCAAGCTATTCGAACTAATTGTTCTCCAAAGGCTGATCCATGACTAATCATATACTATTTCTCCTGACCAACACTGTTTATGCCCAAGCGCTCAACGGCGACCAACCTTACCGTATTTGCATCGTTCATCATAATGGAACGCGGTCATTAAGTAGACGCCATATACACAGATCTCTCTTCGGCCTTTGATAAAATGAACCATCAGATTGCAATTTCCAAATACGACAAAATTGGGGCTCACGATCAATTGTTGAACTGGATCCGCTCATACCTGACAAGTAGAACTATGTCTGTGAAGATGTCAGATTATGCCTCGTCCAGCTTTCCAGTACCTTCGGCCATTCATTTTCCTGTTATATATGAACGACGTGAAGTTGGTTTTCAGATGCCTATAATTATCATACGTAAAACTGTACTACGTCATAAAATGTCCAGAAGACGCCCACTTTCTTCAGCAGGAACTACAAAAGTTCAACTCAGTGGACGCTGTGGTACTACGCCCCAACAAAAAAAACTACAAGTGTTCGATAACTGGCGACCGACCCTTGAATGTCCTTCAATATATCCAAATGCTCGACTATCTCCTTCGGCCGAAAACGTGCGATGTATCTCCAGCACTACACCCTTCGAGGAACGCGCTTGAAACGTAAAACAACATTCCCTTTATCTGGGAGTAATACTCGACTATTGTTTCTAAAGCTTCATCGCAGCTAGGATTGATCTTCCGCTTCGCAGAAAACTTCAAAGACGTTTATTGTCTAAAGGCACTATACTGCTCTTTGTATCGTCCTTTTTTGGATTACTGTGTTGTCGTTTGGTCCCCTTTCTTCAAAAATGCAGTCCAGAGCATCGGAGCCGTTCAGCGAAGGTTTATACGCTATGTTTTGCGACATCTTCGGTGGCGAAGGCCTCACAGATTTCTAAGTTTAGAGAGCCGGTGTAAGCTCATCAACCTGGAATTGTTGGAAGGGAAGCGTATGGTGGCCAAAGCGTGTTTCGTTGGTGATCTCTTTCAGGGAAACATCGACTGTTCCATTCGTCTCTTGAACGTCAACACTCGATGGCGAATCCTACTTTTACAATCTTTCTCGATAAACCGGTAGTCAATGACCAACTACGACAAACACGAACCTGAGCTAAGAAAAATAATTCGTTTGGTTATACGCAGTTGAAACAACAAACTAATGCCAGAAACAGAGAGAACCGACTGCAAAATCTGCTCTAATTCGAATAACGTCGACGATATGGTGTGTGTTGTGACAACTGTCGGGACTGGTACCACTTCAGATGTGGTAATGTGGATGTCGGCATCGTTGGGCACGAGTGAATTTGTCCTGAATAGGAGCAGACTGGGGGAGCAACGGCTACGACAGTTAGATTATCGGTCGTGCAAGTTCCCGTAGCAACCACAGTCACTATCGCGTCTAATGGGACAACAGTCGATATTCGGGAAGCGCAAATGAACATTCTCTACGAGCAGCAAGTTCTGCTTAAGAAGGAATTAATAACGACTGCAGCAGTGACTAATGTACCACAGTTTGACGAGACGCTACCACCAGCCAGTCACATCCGCGCTACAGGCCAATCCAAGCATTCCGATTTCTACGTCGAGTATGCTGCCAGATGTGAACCAGTATCGGAGTTTAGGAGCAATACCGAAGTAGCTGGGATATCTTTATTCGACGACGTGATAAGAAGGGCTGGGCGCTCTCCCAATTGGGTTCGATCCCTACAGTATCCGCCTACAACTAAGTGAGTCAAGCAACTCCATCGTCGATCCCCGTGTCCAGTTGGGCGTTCCAGCGTTTGAACTGGGCGCTATACAAAAGGCAGTATCTGGCAGTAGGTCTTCGTGTGTTTTTTTGCATGTTTGGTATTGGTAGCCGCGGCATCCGATGTCACGTTGGCCATGAAACCACAGCAGAAACCAGCTAGAACGGGAAGGATAACGAAGAAGACATACCTCAACGCTAGTTCAGCGGAGGAAGTCCCGGGAAGGGCGAAGAGGTGCAGACTGTGCTGTGTCTAGTGTGTGACGACCCTAAACACAAGGTAAAGGATTATGGAACCTTCAAGAAGATGGACCAGGATGCCCGATCAAAAGTTGTGCAGAGTCATCATTTGTGTCGCATTTACCCGGGGAAGTATGGTAGGAGACCTTGCATGTCAGGGATGTCAGCTACGTCATCATCCACTATCTCCACTATTGCACGCTGAAAAGGAAAGTCTTTAATTTGTAAGGTGGTAATCGAGATGGCTTCCAAGCCAGGAGTACTTCGACAACAAAATATGGGCGCGTTTGAGGAAAATCCTGGTCAGTCCCAAGGTAGATGGACAATTCTACCATGTCCCAAACGACGCAGCGCCGAGCTGGCAGGGGAAATAAGCGAAGACGACCGACCCCGCGAACGGAAATATTTCGAGGAATTACTTCAAGTGCAATCTGAACGGTTCGATTCAGGAGTTGGCCAAGAAGGATAATTTTTTCACCTGCTCGTCCAGCAGAAAAGCAGATCAGATTTCATGCCTTCAAGGTATGAAAAACTCCAGGCTGGGGATCTGCTTAAAGTCCGGTTTAGTTTACGTCTCGTCTTCCATTACGATGCATTTTGGCTGCACCAACACCTCGCGGGACAGCTTCCTGGTGAGGGATTTTCGGTTTGGTTAGGCGCCTTAACCAAACCGAAAATCTCACACCAGGAAGC
>JASCZW010014853.1:0-21926 GCA_034211315.2 Aedes japonicus
GGATGTATAAATCCACATTATCATATTTGGTCTTAGACCCCATTTTCTGCCAAATGTTTTTGAGCAATTCAGAAAGCACTGGACGCCTTACCGATCACACACTCAAGGTGAGCATTCCAGTTCAGTTTGGCATCCAGTATCACTCCTAAGTATTTAACCTGTTCACTAAGATGGATCCTTAATCCTCTAGCTGGAACGCTTTTAGACTAAACTTGCTTTCCTAGTGAAAGGTACAATTACTACTTTTGCTGGATCAATGCTAAGGCCTCCATGATACACCAAGACTGGGTAAATTTCCTAGGCCCATTGCATTCTTTCTGAAATGATGTTGTCAAATTTTTCCCTCACTATAATGACTAAAGGGCGATACGGTCAACAATTTGGTCAATATCAACTTGACGTATTTCTTTCAATTTTGCATTTAAAAACCTGAACACCCCTCATTTTGAAGGTGTGTGTGTAGAATGTTGCTCCTATTTTGATTTTGGAATTCACTCTTCAGTTGTCAAAATGCCGTCCAAGCAAGAAGAGCAGCGTATCAAAATTTTGCTCGCGCATCGCGAAAATCCGAGCTACTCGCACGCAAAGTTGGCAAAATCGCTAAAAGTTGCCAAATCAACCGTTACAAATGTAATTAAAGTGTTTGGGGAACGTTTGTCGACAGCCAGGAAGTCTGGATCGGGGGAAATCGAAAACCGGAAGCCGCTGAGACGACAAAGAGAGTTGCCGGTAGTTTCAAGCGAAACCCTAACCTATCTCTCCGAGATGCCGCAAATAAGCTGGGTGTATCGTCTACAACCGTGCATCGAGCCAAAAACGAGCCGGACTATCGACTTACAAGAAGGTAGTGACTCCAAATCGCGATGATAAACAAAATACGACGGCCAAAGCGCGATCCCGGAGGCTGTACACGACGATGCTGACGAAGTTTGACTGCGTGGTAATGGACGACGAAACCTACGTCAAAGCCGACTACAAGCAGCTTCCGGGACAGGAGTTTTATACGGCAAATGGAAGGGGAAAGGTAGCAGATATTTTCAAGCACACGAAACTGTCAAAGTTCGCAAAGAAATATCTGGTTTGGCAAGCCATCTGTACCTGTGGCTTGAAAAGCAGCATTTTCATAGCTTCCGGGACTGTCAACCAAGAAATTTACGTGAAAGAAGTGTTTGAATAAACGTCTGCTGCCTTTCCTGAAGAAACACGGTTGTTCCGTACTGTTTTGGCCGGATTTGGCATCTTGCCATTACGGTAAAAAGGCCATGGAGTGGTACGCCGCCAACAACGTGCAGGTGGTTCCCAAGGACAAGAACCCTCCCAACACGCCAGAGCTCCGCCCAATTGAGAAATACTGGGCTATTGTCAAGCGGAACCTAAAGAAGACCAAAAAACTGCTAAGGACGAGCAGCAGTTCAAGGCAAACTGGCTTTCTGCGGCGAAGAAGGTGGACAAGGTGGCTGTACAAAATCTGATGGCAGGGGTCAAGCGTAAGGCCCGGCAATTCGGATTTGGAAAAGCGGAAGCCTAACTGAATATTTTTCCTGAATTTTATACTAATTGAACTTGAAAAAGAAATTTAATTTGATTTTTTAAATAAACGATTTCACCGATTTACACGCGTTTTCCCTTGACCAAATTTTGACCGTATCACCCCTTTAGTTCCTGTCCGAAGGAGAGATCTTCACCACGGAACAATCGCATCGACCTCTTGGATAGGGAGCATGGAACCCAGATCTCACTGGGGTGCCAACAGCAGTCGCGGATTACCACGGCAGCTCTTCAGACCGCATGTTTGGATTTATTCAATTTACAGATTTTCTTACCCTATATTCTGCGGTTTCGCTTAAAATTCGGCTCTGCTTTCCAAATCGATTTTTACCATTCGATTCAGTTCGACTAGATGAGGTTATCGACCAGCTACAAAGTAAGTCCTGGTCAAATCGTGCATTCAGATTATTCTAACTTCCAAATTGATATAATTGCTGGGCTTGTCTTCAATATTTGAATAATTTTTTGTTCAACTTATTGTCGTGAGGAACGAATGAGGTTTGTCGCCAGCAGTGACTATGATAACACTCGATTTAGTTACATGGACTACCCAACGGCTCAATAGTACTGAGCCACCATTCGAATATACAAGTCAGCTTTGTGTCTGAGACCATTTCTGCCAATTGTTTTGAGCAAATTGCATCAATAAAACAGCTTACGGATGATTGTGTTATCTCGGTTCAAGGACTAACCACAGTCAACCTGCAAAAGACCGTTGCAGGATACTCTGAACAATATGTCTACTTGGGCCTTAAAGCTGGGCATCGAATTCTTCCCGGAGGAAACCGAGATGGTGGTTTTTCGAAGAAACATCATCCAGCAAAGTTTCCGCTTTTTCTGATGGGTAGAACAATCACACATAGCATGTCGTATAAATATCTCGGAGTCTGGTTCGATTCAAAATGTACCTGGGGAAAACACATTGTGTATCTGACACAAAAATGCCAACAGCGAATCAACTTCATGCGAACTATAACCGGTACATGGTGGGAGCTCATCCGGAAGATTTGATCAAGCTGTACCGAACAACTTTTCCGTCGGTTTTAGAATACGGTAGCTTTTGTTTTCAATCTACGGCAAAAACACATCTGCTGAAGATTAAATGAATTCAGTATCGTTGTCTTCGGATCACTCTAGGTTGCATGAACTCAACCCATACAATGAGCTTAGAGGTACTTGCAGGAGTACAGCCATTGACAGATCGTTTTGCGGAATTAACGCTCTGGTTCCTCATTCGATGCGAGGTTTTAAATCCATCGGTCATTGATACTTTCGAAAAGCTGCTCGAACAAAATGCTCAAACCCGTTTTATGAGTGTGTACCACTGGTACATAACACTGGAGGTAAGCCCATCTTCGGTTGATTCCAATCGTGATAACTTCTTAGACTTATTCGGTTCTACGGTGATTTTTGATATGTCAATGAGGGAAAACATCGTCGGGATCCCAGATTACCATCGTGCGGTGTTGATACCTCTAATCTTTGCAAGCAAATATGGGCACGTCAGCGAGGACCGTAGGTTCTTCACAGATGGGTCAAAAACAGATAATTCCATTGGTTTTGGTGTTTTTAACACGGTTCATAGCGCCTGCTTTATGCTACAAAAGCCATGTTCTGTATATGTTGCTGAATTAGCAGCTATATACTATTCTCTAGAACATATTGCTTCTCTTCCACCTGATTACACTATTTCATTTTCTCCGACAGTCTAAGCTCTCTGAAGGCTGTTCGGTCAATGAAGTTGGTCAAGCACTCAACGTATTTCCTATATGGAATACGCAGAAGTCTGAGTCTAAACGCTCTTACATTATCACCATGGCTTGGGTCCCTTCACATTGCTCGATTCCGGGCAATGAGAAGGCGGGCTCTCACTGGCAAAAGTGGGCGCTATGGAAGGCGATGTCTACGAGCGTCAAATCGCATTCAATTCTTCCTCAAGCATCTAAGAAAGCATGGTTCAAAGGGATGGACGTGCGGCGCGATTTCATCTGTGTTATGAGCCGACTGATGTCCAATCACTGCTCACTGAATGCACATACATTCCGTGTTGGACTTTTGGACAGCAATCTTTGCATTTGTGGCAGGGACTACCAGGACATCGATCATGTTGTGTGGAAATGCAACGAGCATCTGGAGGCCAGATCTCAGCTTATAGAAGCTCTCCTGCTTCAAGGAAAACCGCCCAAGCCTGTAAGAGAAGTGCTGGCGGGCCTTGATTTAGATTACATGAATCAAATTTATTGGTTTTAAAAGAGAATTGATGTTAGAATCTAATTGTAGTTCCGTCTCTGCCGCTAATTCCCTGTCTTTCGTGGTACCCTTTGATCCAAATGTCCTCTTCTCGTATGTTATCTCTCCAAATTTTCCTTTCTTTCCGTTCCGTTACAGATTATCCCCGCTATGCTACCATCAACTGCAGCTTTGTAACGGCGGGCTAGCTAGAAAAATAAGACCCTATTATCCTTCCCCATCCTATTATAAATTGTTATCCCTAACCTTGAATAAACCGCAAGTACTTCGGTTCCCCAAGCTATCCTAGTTTTAAAGCAAAAACAAAACAAAATATTTATTATATACACAATATGATTTCGGCTCCGTAATGCTTTTTGGCGCCTGAACCTAGTAAATAAATGAATAGAAAAAAAATAGATATATTTTTGTTAAAAATGCATTAATAAAAACCTGGTATGCTGCATTTGGAAGTTGAGTGTATAAACAATGGTTGCTATGATTAGTTTTCACCCTTCGCTCTCCAGGTTTCAAAATGACGTCCAAGCAAATGAAGCAGCGTGTCAAAATGTTGCTCACGCAGCAAGAGAATCCGACGTTTTCGCACGCCTAGTTGGCAAAATTACTGAATGTGGCCTAATCGACCGTGCAAAATGTTTCAAAAGTGTTCGGGGAACGTCTATCGACCGCCAAGAAGTAATCCGGACGTGGCAGCGATGACGAAGAAAGTGGCGGCGAGATATAAGCGGAATCCTAACCTCTCTATCCGGGACGTCGCTGGCAAGCTCAATGTCTCTCATATTACTTAAAGCGGGTCCAGAAACAGAGCCGGGTTGTCGACGTTTAAGAAAGTGAAGGTGGCAACCGAGATTACAAACAAAACACGTCGGTAATGCAGCAGTCCCGAAAGCTGTATAGGAATATGCTCACAAAGTTCGACTGTGTCGTCATGGACGACGAAACCTATGTGAAGGCGGATATCAAGTAGCTTCCGGGACAGGTGTTTTATACCGCATCAGGAAAAAGGAAGGTACCCGAAATTTTCAAAACCATCAAACTATCGAAGTTCCCAAAAAAAATCTCGTCTGGCAGGCCATATGCACGTGTGGTCTAAGAAACGGGATTTTCATCACTACGGGAACCATCAATCAAGAGATCTACGTCCAGGACTGCCCGGAAAAGTGGCTACTATCATTCCTAAAGCAACATAATAGACCTGTCCGGCCAGAAGGACTTGGCGAGCTGCCACGATGGTTGTGGTACCCAAAACCACAACCCTCCCAAAGCCCAGAACTCCGCCCTATCGAACGGTATTGGGCCTTGGTCAAGTGGAATCTTTAAAAACAAACAAATAAATCCATAGAAATCAGCAGCTGTTTAAATCTAATTGGCATTCGGCGGCGAAAAAGGTCGATAACACTACTGTGCAAAATTTAATGGAAGTGGTTAAGCGGAAGGCACGGCAGTTCGGAATTGGCAAACCAAAAGAATAAACGAACATTTTTCCATTATATGAATTGAACTAACAAAAGAAAAATAAGAAGATTTTTGTATAATTAATTTTTACTGAAAGAAATTATATTGCTTGTCGACCAATTTTTGCGCGATCGAGTCTTAAGGCGCGTTTCTCAGCAACCACAGGATCGATTTGCATGGAATAAGCGCCGAATGGATTGTATAGTGATTCCGTTAAACGCCATTGAATTTTTTGGTCCACCTGAAATATCTCAGGAACGCGTTTCGGTGAATATGGGTCGCTTATCTGAAATTGTCCTTATTCGCGTTGAATCCATAATGCTGCACCACAAATCATATGACTGTTCAGGACCAAATTGAGCATACACAGGCGTGTTGCGGGTACCCCATGAGAAGCGGTCAAACCCCATCATGTGACATCTGAAGTCACACGATTGTTCAAAAAGATGTACTATGGTGGTTGTTCGACCTCTTCAGGCTAAGGGTCATAAATGACCCCAAAAGGAAATGACTGTATAATTTTTATATTTTCTGGGATGTTCTAGATTATTCAAAAATGCACTTGAGTTCAGAAGTTCAGAGCTATAGTTGTAACAATAGCTTTATGGGCTATATAAGGTTACGATATATATTAAAACGTATTGATTGAATATTTTGAAGAATCCTAGACGGTTTGAGCTGTTTAGTGGAATACCTGTAACTAGAAATTAGAAGAAAAATTAGTATTTTCCATTTAATTCCAACTATCTTTGCTTATCTTGACAGATACACATATTTCGTCTACAATGTGCAGACTTCTTCAGTGTCTCGTACTGATAACTGGACTAATTTGTCTTCCATTTTGGAAGGTCAACAGTCATTTTTTGATAATTTTGTGATATTCAATGTCATCCAAACGGTCCTCGAGTTCCGAACATAAGATCTACAGTTGTAACCAAGCATGGGAAAAATCATTCATTCGCATGAACTCCACCGATATAAAATAGCAACCCTCGGTTGCTAACAGAATAGTGAATGAGTGTGATGTTTCCTATCAAACGGTTCTAACGGGTTTTCAATAGAAAATGAGCATGATTTCAATACCTTTCTGTAATTAAAGTAGAGAGCGTAAATTTTTTTCTCTACCTTTTTGCTTACTCGACTCCCTAGAAATAGGTTGCATGTTTCGTTCGCTCGGGTGCTGTCAGTTTAATCGAATATGGCGTCGAAACAGCAAGCACTCCGCGATCGTGTTGTACGGTTTTACGAAACGCATGGTCATCGTGGAAAAAAGTATACGTAGACTACTTGCGAGACGAAAACGTGCCCGTCAGTACAGTTTACCGGATCCTGGCATCCCTTAGCGTGGGGCGAAAGGCCGGTAGCGGCCGTCCGGCGAAGATAATGACGACGAAGAAGAAGAAGGAAGCGTTGATAAAGCTGTTCGAAAACAAGGACGGAACGAGTTTCACCGCTCCCATACCTTGATTCGCCGAACCGTCAAGATGGAGGACATCATCTGCCGGAAGAAGACTTGGTCCCCCGAGTACACGGACGAGCAGATAGCGACCGTGAAATCGCAGTGCCGGTGGATGACGAAGAACTTCCGCGGGACGTCGTTCGTGCTGGACGACGAAAGTTACTTTCCGCTCTCGAAGACCCACATTCCAGGAAATGACAGCTACTATTCCAGCGACAAGTCGGCCAAACCCCCGGAAGTAAAATATAAGTTTAAGCATAAATTTGAAGGAAATAAGTTATGCTGTACATCGCCATATCGGACAGAGGGATTTCAAAGCCGTGGTTCAAGTTGAGCAGTCTGGCCATCAATCAACAAGTGTACCAGGAGGAGTGTCTTGAGAAAATTCTTCTGCCGTTCTTAAAGGATCATCATGCGGATGGGAAGTACGTCTTCTGGCCGGACAATGTGTGTTCCCATTACGCCAAGAAGACTTATCTAAAACTACCAACAAATTTGAAGGAACTATAAATTCTGGAAAGGACTATCCTAAAGCTTCGGTTTAATTTTTCTCGGAGTTCAAGATGGGAATTATTAGCGGATTAGAAATAATCTCAGGAAATAACTTCCCCGTAACAGGAAGAAACGTACTAGAAAGGGCACTACCTATATGTTCAAGAAGCAATTTCTCAAAAAATTCAGGAAAGAACTTCTCGGAAGTTCAGGAGAGGAATTCTCAGAAGTTCCGAAGGAAACTTCCCAAAATTTTAGTTGGAACTAAGCAGGAGTTCTAGGGAGCTTTCCTGAAGTTCAGAATCGAACATTCCAGAATTCCAGAATGAGGCTTTTTCAAAGCTCAGGTAGATACGTCTCAGAAGAGCAGGAAGAAACTTTCCAAAAGCATGGTGGGTACTTCCAAGTAGTTCATGCAGGAATTTCTCAGAAATTCAGGAACATTCTTTGAAGTTCAGAAGAGGACTTCTCAGGAATTTTGGAAAAAACTCCATGAAATTCAAAGAGAAATTTCAAAAAACATACTTTCCCAATGTTTTGGATTGATCTTCCTCGCCGAAGAAACTTGCCTGAAGTTAAGCAGAAAAAAATTAACAAATTCCAAAAAGTGTATCAATACGTCAAAAAAGTTTTCAAGAATTTATTAAATGTTCAGAGAATTCCTCTAAAACGAAAAAAAATCAATCCCCGATTTTGAAAAATTACCCACATAGGGTACTCGAAAGTTTTGGAAAAAGTTTGAATGCTTTACCAGAAAATAAGAGAACTTCTAGATAAATTCGTTGAAGCAAACTTTGAGTGTTGTATGTTTAAAGAAATAATACTGCCAATAGCTACAGTAACGTTTGCATTTAAAAAGATGGACTTTTTCGGATGGTGATAAAAAAAAGCTAAGTCATATAATTGCTTTTGATAAATTTCCCATGTAAGGTAATTATTTGAGCTTACTTGTAAAAGCGGCTTTCCGGCAGTTAACCGGAACATTCGCCACGGCGGACGAAAACATGCGGGTAAGCATGTTTTTAAGTTCTTTCTTCGTTTTATTTATCAATTACTGATCAGTTTTCGCGAAAAAATTGTTGAAGTAGATCTTACGCTTCAGGTTGGCCCAGAAATTCTCGACGGGACGCAGCTGGGGAACGTTGGGTGGGTTCGCCGACTTGGGCACCACATCGATATTCAGCCGCTCCATTTCACTTAGAGTAGTGGGCCGACGCCAGATCCGGACAGAACACCGCGTCTTCGACCTTATGGTATTTCTTGATGAACGACGCAACTTCCGGCAGGCATTTGGTACTATTATTTTCCCTGTTTACGGCCAGTCCGGAGCTAAAGAAGAGCGGCTTCGACATCCCCTTCTCGCTGATTGTCAGCCACAGGAATACCTGTCTTAGGGAAGTTGGTGTGTGAAATGAACTTCACCTCGGAGCTCACTTCATTCGTGGGGAAGTAAAACACGAAGTGCCCAGCCAGTCGTTGCCATCCGAGGGTGAGATAGGTCTCTGTCGTCCATCACCTCCGTCACAGTTGCGATTTGCCGGGAAAATCGAGTTGACCATCTTATTCAGCCGCTGCCGCTGCGTCATTGCCTGCAGCTCCGAAACCAGTGGGCGCGACTTCCGCTTCCTGACATGTATGTTTCACTGTTTGGTCAGGTTGAACCGGCCGTTCCGGCCGGTCGAACGCAGAGATGTAGCCACTTTCCCTCGGTCTTCCTCTTCAGTATCCTTCTGAGCTTCTTGTCGCTCAGGGTAGTCGGCCGTCCGGAACCGGACTTTCTTTCGATGCTCTGATTGTTGTCTAATAGTGCCAAGATGTTGTAGATGCCGGAACGGGTGTATCCGGCGTTCTGAAAGTGCCGCACAACGTCCGTTTTCGACGCGGCGGGGTGCCGTTCTTTGAATGCGCACACATCTGAACGGAGATGCTTCACTGTTTTTGCAGTCACGGTTAGAGTTCGACTGATAGAGCTGTCAAATTTTGTCTGCTGACTCATGGGTTGCTATGGTTGATGCTGCATAGGTAGTTTCGTCAGTGCGGGTGAAGGTAAACCTATGAAAAATCGGCCATTTTTGTCCATTTTTTTAATCCAAATGAACTTGAAGTACTTTCTTGTTCATTATCATTCAATCTTAAAACGAAAGAGTGTGGACCGATTGCGTGGAATGGCAAGGGCAGAAAAAGAGAAAGCAAAAATCATTACCGAAATAGTTGTCCAGTAGGCTAAAGTTGTGCAAAGCTGCAATAATGAATTTCTTATTGATTCAGTTCGGGTTGCGTCAGTAAAGTAAATTTGATTTTTGTCAACTCTGCTGACCATACTGTTTCTGTAACGCAGTGAATCTTTTGTAAATTTTGTCTGACCCTAAGGAGCTCTCTTCTCAACCATTCCTCTCCCCCTCGCAACTCCGCGCGCCATCAAAGAAACAATCCACTCCCTGGGCCTAACCCAAATTAATCATTCCGGCCACCCACCACCTCCACCGAGCTCCCCAAGCGCCAAAAGGGCAAACGTCATCTTCTCACGACCGCCACCGCCGTCGATCTCCACTTGAGAGCTTTCGTCCCGAATGACTGACACGGGTCATTTCCTCGGTGCCCAATTGCTTTCGATAGAAACAGCAAACAACACCCCGAATCAAATCTCCTTCAAATGAATCGGGGATGACAAAAAAAAAACACAACTCAAAAATTGAACCCCAATTCAAATGTCACTCCTGGGGACGCATCGCCGCAAAGCAACAGCACGAAAAAACATCCGCAGGGAGGGGAGGAGATCCTTGATGCTTTCAAGTGATCCTATTATTTCATATCAACTTCGGTTGATTCAACCGAGTTGCCGTGCTCGTCTTACGATGAGAGCAATTTCCAGATAGGGCGACTGGCCATTTGCCACGATGTGAGCGGAAAAGGTAACAACAGCAGCAATAACAAAGACCTGAATTGATCAAACAGGAGCAGCACGAAAAAAAAGCTCAATCAACTTTTCATCGTCGTACAATCGATTCCTCTGATGGTTCAATATGGCACACCGACCGACCGACGACGACGACTCCGACGATGATGCACGGGCGAGAAAAAGGTGGCAGAAACAAGATTGCCTTTTGCAGGCATTGTTAGGGTTTTTACCTGTACCCGAGAGGTGTATCGAAAGGCTATAGTTTCACCCGGAAAGTCAATTTTCGATGAAATGAGAACTGTCTTCTTTTTGTTGGTAAATGAGTGACTTTGGTGCGGGTTCCGATAGGTGGATCAATCAAGGTGTTTTTTTTATTCGGAATCTATAGAGTTCTCTCCAACTTCAGGTGTAGGTAATTTTGAGGTTATAGCAGAAGAAAGATAACCGTAATGATGATTACACCTTTCATTGACTAAACTTGCTTTTTTTTTTCTTTCAATAGCAGTGTGCTAAAATGGGACCGATATTCTGATGAATGATGAACTTTTAGCGCGATCCATTTTTAAACCATTATAAGACCGAAAACCCCTTAGTTCCCATTTTAACGGAGGGAAATACTTTTGATTAGCATCTGACGGATGGCGCAGCAATTCTCCGGGGAAAACGAAAACATCTTTGATCTTGCAGTTTGGCCTAAACCTGTGCGACTTGAAAGCGATTCGATTGGTTCCGCTCCAGCAACGAGAGGAGGAAATCCAATCGGGAAAGGAAAATAAACCAAAACTGGCCGGGAAAACGAAGGAGAGTTGATTCTCGCTCGCCAACTCGCGGTCTTTTTCAACGTAGGAAGAAGGAAAAAACCGCCCTGACTCAAATATTTCAATCAAAAACAAAGCAAGCGGAATGATGCAATTAGGAGTTTAATCAAATGGAGAAAATCGAAAAAAGGAAGAAACGCATGGATCACATGCGGAGTGTTGCCAAACCAACCAAAGACCAACCGCGTCGTTTTTTTTCTGGTTCTTGTTTTCGCATCTTTGTTGTGAGTGCTTGTTCGCATTTTGCTGCCAAACATATCAATCTTATCCTGCATCCGAGATTGTTGATTTTTGATTTCGAAAGGGGTTTTGACCTCAGAACAGGGCACCGTTTGAACCTCCTGATTCGGCGAAGCAATGTTGTGTTCGAAAACTGTCAACAGTTAACATTAGTTTATTTAAAAAAAATCAAGAGCTACAGACATCTACGCAAAGCCCTAATGCACAGTGGTCCAGAATGCGAATTTAGCTGGAAATATACATTTTCAGCCTAAGTTTGAAGTTTTGGAGCAAAATTGCTTTGCACAAAGTTGTTTATAATAACAAGGTAAGCACTTTTGGTTTGAATGAAAACTAGGATGGTCCTTACTTTCAGAGAAATCGAAAATATAACTTTTTTATTTGCAGAAATAAAGGCATACATTATTTAGAAAAGTTGTAGGACAAATCATTTCAAGCAACTTCGATGGTATAATTTTTTCTGTACCTTTTGATATGACTGAATTTGAGCATTTTTTCCTACGTAGATTAGGGTGTCCCTATAAAAATCAGTTAATTTGCTGTAACTTTTTTATTTCAAATTTTTCAGCAAACTTGCCTTCCCATTGATCCTAAAACAGTAAAAATTACAACTTTTGGTGTCTTAATCGTTTGTCAAACAAATGTTATCATGGTTTTTGTAAAAAAAATAGGCCTTTTTCAAATGTTGGTTTTTAGTTGAGGTAAACCAAAATATCATTTCCTAACAGCATTTGAAAGGATTTTTATTTTTGCATATCATGGCTGACAACTGCAAATAGGTTATTTTTTTAAATTGAGTAAAACACATTTAAAAAAAAATCGATTTCCCTTCTCGTAGGTGAGAGGGCTAATCCCACGCAAAAGACCAGCATGGGAGACTAAGAACATGATCAGTAGTGATAGTATCACACTCTATTTTCTTTAAATTGCTACGTCGTAGTATGTTTATTAGAAGGCACGGAAAGAGGTGTCTTACTGGCGGATTTTAGCCGCAATTCACTCTTATATGAAGCTGGGAACAATCTACAAATTCTTTCAAATAATTTAGGGAAACGACAAAAAGTGCACTTTTATTTGCTTGACAACTCTTTCATTGCTGTTTACTCTCTAATTGTCATTTAATAAACAGCAAATATACTTACACACTTGGTATTCCTAATAATCTTATTGTTCCCATCATTATCGAAAAGAGTAAGTGTTTTGATCATGATTGTGAGCAACTAGTAATATATCCTGATGTGTCAGGTGCAGATAATGCAAATTTATATTATAATTTAAAAGTACGCTCTATACGACAGCCGTGATCAAGGCACTGACTCTAACAACATATTATTTAGTTTGGGATCAGATCTTCTGAACTGAACAAGGGTCATTGAAAAATGTAACTTAGGACAGATGTTGACAAGGAGTTAAAGGCTGGGGTTTTATAAACAGAATAGGACGCGGAGGGTCCGCTTAGGGAGACAAGTGGCTCTTGAGGACAAAGAACAATTATTCGCTATATCTTCTCTGTATTGTATGTCAGCTCCAAGAAACCTGCAGTCAACTTCACGTGATGACTATTCTGGAAACATTATATGTCCGTATAGAGCTTACCTCATGTGGTCGGTTTTTATTGACAGTATATGGGACAGCAAATTTATTCAAAAACATGTGCTGAAATACTGTGGTATTCAGAACGAACAGTGGTCAAGTGGTCAACATAGACATATACTGGTCATTCTGAGTATTCTGAATATCGGTACTAGCAGATATAATATACGATCGCAAAGGAATGGAAACTCGTGAGAAATAACATAGGTCATAAATGAGTAAAAACTGACAACAAGCTTGCACATCATCAAGGTAAGAACTTCATAATTATCTATTCTAATTCTAATACAAATAATTGAGACTCACCAGTATGACATTAAAAGACTATGGCGGAATAATATAAAGAGATCGGCCAAGACCGCCAAGACTAGGAAATTGGTTTCAGACAAATATAACAGACACAATGAAAGGATAGTAAAAACAAAATTCAATAATGTAGAACACATGAAAAAAATAAGGCGAACAAAAATAAATGAATCAGAAGAGGTAAGACGAAATAACGCCAATGAACAAATGACTCAACACAATGGACATGAACATAATGCAAAGAAAGGAGAAGCAAACCTGGGAAGTGTAACACCTTTTGAGGCAGTGTCAACAGCGTCTCTATGGACGACATGATCCTTGCACGGCTGGTGAAATGCTTCAAAGGGAGTTAAGTTATGTCAGTCTAACACACAAGGAACAATAACTTCTTATTTTTGGTTCGAGAAAACTGCTTCGGAAAACTTTCAAACAAATAACAATCCAACGGACTAGACTACAAAAGGCAGAAGGAACTTCGAAACAAATCATTCAAGCTGAAAACGTGATACTGACTATCACAAATAGACTATGAAAAAAAAACAAAGAACAACATAACCTAACAAAATTCTCAAACGTGGCTCCTTCCGAGTCATTTGCAACAGCGTCTTCTTGGACGACATGTTCCGTGTACGGCTGGCAAAATGATTCGAAAGGATCTACGCAACGATATCATCAAAGGCCTGGCGTAGAGGTTTCTACTCTATTCACAGTCCCGCCAGTAAACTTTACAACAAAAGAAATTGAGTAATTGAGTAATTTAAAAAAAAATCGATTTCTCTGAAAGTAAGGACCACCCTAGTTTTCAATCAAACCAGAAAAATCGCCTTGTTATTAGAAATAACTTCGTGGAAGACAATTTTGTTCCAAAACTTCAACATAAGGCTGAAAATGTATCTTTCCAGCTAAATTCGCATTCTGGACCACTGTGCTATGTTGGTATCAAAACACTAATTTTAAGCCTAAACTTACACATTTCAAAGTCCGGAACAGTAAAACGAGAAGCGTTTGTGAAGTGTCGTGCAACGGTAAATGAAAGACAAACATTGTTGAGACTCTATTGAATACCCGCTGTATTCCTTCTATACTATAATTTGTCCGGCTGAATGGCATCCTTCATATCACACTATTTCGCAATGCCCGTGGTTAGGTGCTATAGATTCGGCCCTGTAAGATGTCTGCCAACCAAATGAGCTTTAGATGTGTTTCGACGAATACGAAAAGCTTTCAGTTCGATCAGCTGACAACGGCTCTCGTAACTTCATAGACGGACCGGATTTCTCCACGACAACCTTTGCAGAACGAAACGTAAAAACCTCCTTCCACGCCATTGGTGTAGGTTAGAATCCAAACTGTGGAGCAATATTCCAGAATCGACCGGACTAGGGAGCAATAGAAAGACGTTTTTGCTCATCCGTAATATGAAGCGTAGAGCTTTGGAACCCATTTCACTATGTACTAAATGTGTAGCTTGTACGTCAATGGGGAGTCCTGAATAATTCCTAGGTCTTTTATGTAAGTTGATTGTTTGATTGGCGTGTCTTAGAGCTGGTAAAGGGTGTCCCACATCTTCTATTCTTCTGTTCGGAAACCCATTTTTTCTTCATGTCTTCCTCTGATTTGATCCTCTTAGGATGCTTCCGTAGTGCCTGCTTCATAATAGCCCAGTATTTTTCGATGGGCCTTAGTTCCGGTGCGTGTACTTGGGTACGAAAGTCACCCCGTTTGCTTCGTACCACTCAAGGACAACATTGGAATAGTGGCACGAAGCTAGATCCGACCAGTAGATCATAGGGCTCTCGTGTTACTTCAACAGACGAAGCAGACGCTTCTGGAGACACTCCTTGGGGTAGATCTCCCGTTTACAGTCCCGGTAGTCACGAACGGTGCACTCAGTTTGCCACATGAGCAGATCGCTTGCCAAATCATGTATTTCTTGGCAAACTTTGAATGTTTCTGCTTCCTTACTTCCTCCGGAACATCAAACTTGTGCTGGGCGGTGAAGAACAGTAGCCCCGGAAGCTGCCGGAAGTCCGCCTTGACGTAAGTCTCATCATCCATGATAAGACAATGAGGCTTCGTCAGCATCTGGGTGTACAGTTTCCAGGCCCGTGACTTTCCCACCGTATTTTGCCGTTCGTCACGATTTGGAGCCTTCTACACTTTGTACGTATGCAGTCCCTCCTGGTCCTTGGCTCTCTGAACGAAAGACTTGGACAGATTCAACTTTTTGGCCACATCCCTGACTGAAGCATTGGGATTCCGCTTAAACGCTTTCACGACACGCTTGTGATCCTGATCACTAATAGAACATCCATTCTGACCGCATTTCTCCTTCCGTTCGATGCTCAGAGTTTTGTGAAAACGTTTAATCACACGACTTGCTGAGTTGTTTTCCGATGTCCCGATGAGAAAGTTGGGGATTTTCCAGATGCTCTTTGGGTGACGCCATTTTTTCCAATTTCAATCTATAACTGACAGCGATAAGAATGCAACAACAAAAAAACACTCCTGACTATTTTTACTCAAATTTTCAAGAGAAAATATGCAATGGGTAACCCTCTTAGCACAGAGAACAGACATTGATGTCCATATACAATTCCTTGAAAAACGTGTAAATGACTAATATGGGCAACCGGTATAAAAAACCAAGTGCAGCGAAAAACAAACAAAATTTTTCAAGTTATGTGCGAGGCTTTTGTTGCTAAACATTTTCATGACAGTTATCACACAACCGCAGCGCCGCCTACCAGGAGCATAACGACATACATTTGAAATGTCGGTTTAAAGTTTTACACAGGCTGCAGACCGAAGATGAACGTCTGTTCTCTGTGCTCTTAGGCCTATATTTTTCCAAACTTAATTATACAAACAATTTAGTGTGTTCTGATTGATTTGGTGCTCAATAACATAGAAATTGTTGGAAAAGGTAGGATAATTTTTGTTGAGATGTGCTATGTAGTCCAAATTGTGCTGGAATTCAGAACTTAAAATCTACTGTTGTACTAGTAGCTTTATCCGCTTTACGAAGTTTTAAAATAACTTCAATCATATTCAATGAATGTCCTGGAAAACCAACAGACATTATGAGATGATCTTGGAAAATTCTATGTCATTCAATCTGTCCTGGAGTACAAAACTTAAGATCGTCAGTTTTAACTGTAGCTTTTTGGACAATACATAATTAAGGTATGCATCCAACCATGATTTTCGGTTTTTCATGATGGTCAACTATTTATAACTGATGTTTTTGACTTGGGTTGATGCCGTCATTTCCCAGCTCAAGTCCATTTATTAGCAGATAGCTCATTTCAGAAGAAGCAGATTTGAAGTTTTAAACTCCAGGAAATTTGGGTCAACCTAGAAGATCCGAAGATTATCATATAATGACTGTTGTTCTTCCAAGATATTCAACGAATATCTTTAAATACACATCGTAGCTTTACATAGCCCAGAAAGCTGTTGTTACAACAATAGGTCTTTTTAACTGATCTCAAGGATAGTTTGGATGGCCTAGAACATGTCATATTACATTGTATTGTTATTAATAATGTTGTTGATTTTGAAGAATATTAATTGAAAATGTTGAATATTTATTGTGCTTTGTATTACCTAAAAAATATTGTTTCAACAGTTAACCTTATGATCTGAGCGCCAGGACAGTTTGGATGACGGACACCAAAATATCAACAGCCAACAAAATTTACACAGAATTTAACAAAACAGATTGTTTATTTCACAGTAATAGAGTTCTATCTACATTTAAAATAGTTGATCAAGATGTTAATCTTTCTTCCTGTAAAATTCTCGAACTTTCTGTGGTACACCCGCCATCAGGTTCGGTATAGTATCCTCAGATGCCCCGCCGTGACGGATTCTCCATCTTCTTTGAAATCATCGGTACCATTTGCTTTCTTCTTAGTTTCGAACAGTGTCCGCTTCACTAGAGCCCAGTAATTCTCTATTGAGCGACGTTCTGGGCAGTTTGGTGGATTGGCTGTTTTTGGTTGACTTTGGCACGTATTTGACCTCTTGTACCCTTATACCATTCCAGGGGACGGATTTCGCATAGTGACAAGAGGCCAAAACAGAGCTGGAGAGTCACGGCTGCTGATAAACGGTAGCGCCTGCTTTTGCATTCTCGTACACATGCCTATTGATAGTGCCGGGAGAGACTAAACTTCTAGATTTTCGACTACAACTACATTTGTCCTGCCTAGACAAATACTTCTTCAAGAATTTGGATTCCATCGTTATCCGGAAATGATCGGTAACGGCGTTCCTTTGCATTGCGGTATAAAAAACGCCAGACTCGGAAGCCATTTAAAGTCTTCGAGTTCGAATATTCCGTCGTCCATTATGATACAAGAAAATGTTTACAAAAAATTGGTGCAAAGCTCCTTAGCACGACTTTTTGCCGTGAAATTTTGCTTGTCATCACAGCTGGGCACCCTTTTTACTTTGTATGCATTCAGTCTTTGTCCCTGCACAAAACACGGTACTTTCTGTAGTTTTAGTTTCTGGCAAGATCACGTACCGATTAGTTCGGATTTTGCTGCCGTTCGTACAAAATTCATTTGCGCACTTCCACTTGATTCGACGACATTTTACTGATTGTAACAATAATGTAAACATGTATTACCACGAAATAAAGTGAAGATTTTCAGCTGTCATAAAAGGAAACTTTTCAGCGATCCGTGAAATAATTCAAAATCTACACTGAAAGAAATGTGCCCGAAATTTAACGTGGACAGGCTTTAGACCCTCCAAAGATTATTTGCTTCTGTACTTTTACGTTCGAAAATATTCACTGAACATGCTTGAATATGTGACGTAACTTTGTATTTTCCAAAAAGCTACCGTTACTACCGTAGATTTCAAGTTCTTAACTCCACGATAGTTTGGATCAACTAGAGGATCACAAAGTTATGAAATAATTACTGTTGACCTTCCAAAAGATTCATTGAATATGTTTGAAGACATACCATCCTCTTATATATCCCAAAAAAACTACTGTTACAACTGTAGATCGTATGTTTTGAAGCTAAGGACAGTCTGGATGACCTAGAATATTTCAAGATTGTCGCATTATGACTGTTGATCTTCGACCTTATTCATTGAATGCTCTTAAATGCATATTGTCTATTTACATACTCTCAAAAACCTACTAATAGCTTAATAACTGTAACTCTTATGCTCTGAACTCAATGATAGTTTGGATAACCTAGATCATCCTATCTCATAACGATTTGTTTTACGTTTGAAAGTATTAACTGAATTCAATTGAATACGTAGCTTGACTTTATACAGTGCAAATAGCTATAGTTACAGCTGTAGATCTTATATTCTGAACTCAAGTACAGATTGAATGACCTAAAGCACCACAAATTTATCAAATAATGACTGCTGACCTTCTTAAAGTTTCATTCAATGTATTTGAATACATATCGTAACCGTATGTTGCCGTTAAAGCGTCTATACCAACTGTAACACTGAAGTTCTGCAATCATGTACATTTTGGATACGTTCCTAGAACGTTCCAAAAAGGTACAAACATGTTTAACGTTCATCAACGAGAATTTAATAATGCGTATGCATGTAAACCATGTTCTAGTAAAGGGTGTACCACATCCAATTGCATTACGGAAAAACGCTCTAGAAAATTACCAATTGGGTATTTTTTCTAGAAAATTTGTCTTGTTATTGTATTTTTATCGCTGTCAGGTTTTCGAAAATTAGAAAAAAATGTGTCAGCCGATAGTGCAACGTCCCGAATTGATTTTGCGTGCAAGCACCTGGAGAATCCTCAACTCTCTCTATCGGGATATCGGAAAACAACTCTGAGTAGCGCTGTCAACGGTGAGTCGTGTGATTAAAAGTTACTCTGAGCATCGAACTGTAGAAGAAGTGCGGTCAGAATAGATGTTCTATTAGTGATCAGGATCACAAGCTTGCCGTGAATGCGCTTAAGCGGAATACCAATGCTTCGGCCAGGGATGTGGCCAAAAAGTTGAATCCGCCCAAGTCTTTCATTCAGAGAGCCAAGGACCGGGAGGGACTTCATACGTACAAAGTGCAGAAGGCTTCAAATCGTGACGAACGGCAAATACGGTGGGAAAGTCACGGGCCCGGAAACTGTACAGATGCTTACGAAACCTCATTGTCTGATGACGAATGATGAGACTTATGTCAAGGCGGACTTCCGGCAGCTTTTGTTCTTTACGTGTACATCATTCGTGACTATGGAGATTCGTAAACGGGGAGATCTACAGAAGCGTCTGCTGCCTCTGTTAAAAGCAGCATGGAGGGCCCTACGATCTTCTCACCGGATCTAGCTTCGTGCCACTATTGAAATGATATCCTGGAATGGTACGAAGTCAACGGGGTCACTTTCGTACCCAAGGACATGACCCTCCCCTCCAACGCACCGGTACTAAGGCCCATAAACAAAACAGGGCTATTATGAAGCAGCGGAAGCATCTCAACGACGTCAAACCTGAGGAAGACTTGAAGAAAAATGGATTTCCGTACAGAAGAAGCTGTAGCCAGATGTTGTACTGAACCTAATGAGTGGAGTTAAGCGTAAGGTGTGAGCGTACGGTTATGGTATTGAAGTTGAACGAACTTAGTAATCCAAAAGTTTACTAATGGGTTATATTTTATTGTCTGAAAGATTGAAAAAGGATCGGTCAACTTGGTAACTTTCTACAGCCTGTTTTTCCGGCCATCAAGACGACTATTTCACTGGCACCCAGAATGTTCAGGGCGGCGATGCAAAGATGTTTGAACGAGGGTGTCATCCCAAAGGCCTGGAAAATCTAGACTCTAGAATCGCTACCGAAGACAGGGAAGCCACCAGGGGACCCATCGGAATATAGACCTATATGCCTGTTGGATACAGCGTTTAAACTGCTCGAAAGGGTTATTCTTAACAGACTAACCAAATAAGCGGAGGGTATAGGCGGTCTTTTTAAAAACCAGTTCGGCTTCCGGCGATTCATCGCAAAAGGCGAGGTGTCCGCAATTGTGCAGAGGTTACCCTTGACGTGCGAATGGCGTTCAATAGCGTCAGTTGGGTGCTGACGTGCTTCAACGTCTTTAAGTTCCGGGATACCTGTACAAGATTCTGGGAAGTTATTCCCAGAATCACGTGCTGGTGTACAACCCAGAGGTAGGTCAGAAACGTGTTCAGATCACCGCAGGTATCCCGCAGTATCCTGGGCCCGGTGCTATGGAACACGATGTACGATGCGGTACTACTGCTTGAATTTCCAAACTGGGTGAAGATCGTCGGATTTTCGGACGACATCACCCTTGAGATATGTGGCGAATTCATCCAAGAGGTGGAGCTAACAGCTTCGCACTCCATTGGCATTGTGGAGAGATGGATGAGCTCCATGATACTGGAGCTAGCCCACCACAAGACCGAGGTCGCGGTGGTAAATAACCGAAAATCGGAGCAACATGCAACGATCAGTGCGGGTAACTGCACAATCGAAGAGGGCTCTGAGGTACCTGGGGTCATGATCGACGATTAGTTGTCATTCACCAGTCACGTCGACTACGCCTTCAAGCCTTTATGGCTATATCGGCATTATCCCGCATGACGTCGAATAGCTCAGCGGTACCGGGGAGCGAGTACAGGATCCTGGCAAGCGTCGCCTTGTCTATAATGAGATATTGTGGGCCGGCATGGACCTCCGCTCTGAGTACTAAGAGCTTCCTCGGTTAGCTCGAAAGTACTCACAGGATAATGTTTCTGAGAGTGGCCAACGCATATCGCACAATGTCACGGGACGCGGTATGCGTTTTAGCGAGGATGATGCACATTGGCATCACAATAAAAGAGGATACAGAGTGCTTCGAGCAAAGCGGCACAAGAGGTATTCGCAAGACCACCAGAGTAACATTGATGGCCAGGTGCCAGAGGGAGAGTTATAATTACACCAAAGGCCGGTGGACCCCCCGACTAATTCCGGAAATATCTGGATGGGTCAAACGGCGTCATGGGGAAGTAACCTTCCACTTGACACAGATACTGTCAGATCATGGCTGCTTCAGACAGTATCGGAAAAGTACGGGTACACCGGGTCCTCAGCGTGTCCCGTATGCGCGGAAGCGGGCGATACTGCAGAACATGTGTTCTTCGTTTGCCCTCGCTTCAACGACGCGAGGAACGGCATGATGGCCGTGAGCGGTTGAAACACGACTCCAGACAATCTGGTTCAGAGAATGTGTCAAGAACAGGACACTTAGGGCGCGGTAGAAACTGCGGCCTCCCAGATTGTCTTAGAGCTACAGGACAAGTGGCGAAATGACCAGCGACAGGCCAGAGGGATCAACTAACTACTAGTTAGACATAAGCAGGTGCTTAACGCACAACAGCCTCCTACCTAAGCCTCCGCCTAAGTAATACTGAAAGGTGATCCCCCGGAGGGGGTACCATGGCTAGACGCATGGGTGGGTTTATAGTTGGCCGAGGAGTTGGCACCCACACCCTGAGTTCTTCAGGAGTCTGTAAGCAGATTTTCCATCCCGTTAAAAAAAACCTTCTAATTAGTTCGTCTTTTGAACTTCTTCATATTCAGGATGTTCTAGGTCATCAAGTACTCGAGTCGAGTATAAGTACAGAACACTGAAGAAGTCTGCTCATTATAGACGAAATCCGCGTATCTGTAAAGATAAGCAATAAAGGTAGTTGGAATTAAACGGAAATCACTAATCTTTCTTTCCTTTTTCTAGTTACAGGTATTCCACTAAATAGCTCACACTCTTCAGAATTCAATGATTACTTATGAATGCTATTATTATCTGGCATTAGAACATCATTGGTCAACCAACTTCGTGATTATGCCATATTACGTAACGC
>JASCZW010014854.1:0-21932 GCA_034211315.2 Aedes japonicus
ACTGAACGATGCAGTTCAGCAGCCTTCAATCTTGACTGGTCATTGCTTCGTAAGTCTCTCACTTGGTCGAAATTCCACGCTTGTTAAAATCCTATCTGGGCATTATCAACACGTCGAGCGTTCAAACACGAACATTGATGCTCATCAACGTGTGTAGAACCCTTATTTTCCAGAACTTGGTACAAATTATCCCCAGTGTTTGTAATCAGTATTAGTTCCTAGACGCTGCAGCTCGTTCCTGAGGTCTACCATCTTGGGTGAGGTTGCTACCTTTAGCATGATGAAACTTGAGGCATTGGTTGGAGTTCGTTAAATACGGTCCTGGATTGTTGAACACGTGACAACAGCCAACGTAAACTAACTGCTGATCTGGCTTTTATTGTAGTCATATACAATCTCCGGGGAAGAGTGCCACCGCTTGCGATTTACGAACAGTTAACGCACGGGCGCGACCACCGGAAACTGTATGCGCTTGCGTTTAATGATGCCACACTCCAGCACATATTAACCGATCGTTTGGAGATGGGAGTCCAATCCTGTGCAGCGGATACCGGGCCTGGCGTGGCAGGTCTTGCCTTAATCCGTGAAAGCAGCACCCTGTCGCCTCACTCTCGAACTTAAGCCACAATTTTACGATCTGCTGCCCAGAATCGACTTCGTCATGTTCGATGTATTTCGGCTCGCCAATTGCCATTCCTACCATCTTCGACATCAACGTTGTTGGTGCTCTTTATAAAGGCTTACCAGCACCAGGCCCGGAGCAAATAAGGCAGCCCGCCGACCAGGTCTCGACGCTCATTTGTACGGCTTGACACGGGAACTTGCTAACTGACCTGGCATCTTTGTATCCGCAAACACATCGTCAGCAGTACAGTCTGGTGGATCTTGATCGTTCTTCTTCATTGTTGAATTTTTCCCACATCTATGTTGCGATGATATGATCAATTGCTCCCTGGTGCATTCTATTTACACCATTCAGCTGTGCGGAATCGACTTTCAATCAATTTTATTTCTTCCTCGGTCGGTGGCTTGCCGTTGCGCAATTTGGTAAGTATGCTGGAAAATTCCAACGAATCCGTCGGCGCATAACTTTTACCAGCGGAAAAAAATCAAAGGGATTGCCGCAGAACAGCACTGTGAAAGGAGGTTCCAGTTGGTTTGTACAGGCCTACTTGTTAACGGGCGGCAGTTGTCGCAAATCACCGCAAAATATTTTATTGATTCCGCCAGATGGATCGTATCGCAATTGCCAGTGATGTCTTGTAAACGCGTATGGATGGTGTCGGGCGCCGCGCCTATCATACTGACCTCATCTACCATGATCACTTTCCATTGTTGAAAGCGTACCGTGTTTGCAGCATTTCAAAGCTGAGCTTTGAGTTGCTCGACGACGACATTGTGATCCGAATGCGCAGAATGCACGGTAGTTCCACCAATAGCAACGGCTGCCTTTCAGTGAAAGCGTGCAGCCACACCAGCATTTTCATTGCATTGTGATCCTGAGAGAAACGGTTGATGGTCTCCATCGGTATCCGCAACGCTTCGACGTTTTACCGCATCCAGCGGGCCCGGTAAAGAAGGTCTGCAAAGCTTTTGCTGTTCTCGTCATGGCTTCTTGTAATCCGTGATGCCGCTTCAAGATCAGTCACGCTATCACGCATTTGTCCTCCGCACCGACACAGTAATCTTCCTTCGACATGCGTTTCGTTGTCTGATGATCGCTCTCGGTGTACCTGCTGGTATATGTTCGATGTCGTCGTTGTTTGGATCCACAATAATCGTTCGCACGAAATACTCTGTCGGCTTTTCTGTGGCGGCGCTTTCCTGTTCCCCATCTTGCCGGCTCGCGAGTACACGCAGATATTCCCACTTCAACAGTCGTTCTAGATTCAGCTCACGAGTGCAGTATTCTATCTAAGCGCTTTCCCGTAAAAGTACCTAGCTTCATGCGTATCACCTACAACTGGAGGAATCTGTTACTGTCCAGAACGTCACGACCACTCATTTCGAAGCAGTGCAGTATACGAAGAACCATTTGATTCGCGCTTATGCACTCAGCGAGGCTTGTTCATACTGCTATCCTCGCCATTTCAAGATTTTTGGAGCACGTCCTAGGCTGAGTAGCTGCCAGTACCTCTGCTTTGGGTGTGCTGTGCCGCCAAATCCGCCAGACAAAGACATTTCCTCCAAGCCATCCACGCTCTTCATGCTTTGGCAACGATGTTAACCCGGATCACGCCATCGGTTGAACCCTTCTTCAATTCTTTCCTCGTCCATCTGCTTACAATGTTCTTTCTTGACCTGATCCGTTCGTGAGGCCACGGTACTTGTAGGTGGGAACTCTGCGCCTTCTACTCCTTCGAGCATTGGCATGCCGAAGCAGAATGCCATGCAGCTTCCTGGCTATCATCATTGCCACAGAATTCGGCATCTTTAAACCGACCTTTCTTTAGCAATGCCCGTGTGATCCTGTCGGCAGATATTGCTCTGCAGTAGATATACGTCAACGATGCAAACCACTCATACCTCCAGTTCGACCTTGTTCACATAGTCGGCCAAGTAACATGCACATGGCGGTAACGCCTGAGGGATAACTCTGCAGATCCATGTTGGAGCGAAGCTTCTGAGCTACCCATGGGTTGAATGGATTGGCCAACGTCTCTTCCATTCCGCTTTTTCAGAAAACTTGCATGGCCGTTGTGCTGAAAGAACGGCGCATCAATTGATAGCAATCATATGTTGCACCTACAGTCGGCAAGAAACTCTTCTAGCGTGTCCAAACGCCTTGGTTTTCCAGTATCTGTCGCATTTTCCGAGAGCACGTTTTCCTCCAACTCCCACCACGGCGACGATCGTCAGCGGTTGAGAGAATCAATGAACGGTCTACCGTTCATTTAGCCAATGCAGTATGCTGAAACGACAGCGGCGTTTCTCATTACGTTTACCGCGCGCGCGCGCATGCTCGTGGTACCTGCTTCTTGATGAGTTTCCGGGCAGGTGCGCAGCCTGAATGGAACACACACTGGGAATGGAGTTCCATGGTTACGGGCATGTACGCGTCGGATGCCGTTTCAGCCAGGATCATTCGCAAGCCATAACGCAGTGTACGCATGTACGGACCGCCCTGATGCTGGAACTCGATACGCTTGAAAAATCACGCAACATGATGTCTGTCGAACGGACTGAATCTAGGTGATTGTGACAAAATAGTCATGAGGACATCCAACGAGCTTGCTGGAAGTGCTAAGCTGGCAACGTTGGCGTCACCAGTTCAATGCCAGGAGTCGCGCGCTTGATACATGCGTTCAACTCTTTCATCGGATCAGCCAGTTCAATGCCAATCACAATGGTGCTGGATCAACTCACATACAGCCTGCTTTAAGCACATTGGCGGCCATTGTAAGTTTCGCTCGCACTCAATGCGGAGAACAGCTGTAGGCTTACCCAGCTGTCGTATCATTGCGGTGATCTTGTTTTCGCTGATACCAATGACTGCTGGAGCTCGGGAATAGACTTCATGAACGATCAAGCCTCGTTCCATGATGACTTTCTACCGAAGTCTTTGTCGTTGAGCTGACCTCGCGTGACGTTGGTTGTTCCCATAAATTTGAAGGTTTGCTGTCAATCAACTGCAGTCACACGTAGCCTCAAAACTTTCGCAGCCATATGCAGTGAGTGGCGGTAGGCTTGGCTCCATCGTCTGTCGCTCCGTCTCAACTCACTAGTTGCCATCGCGAACGGAGTTACGTGCCGTGCCATCTCTGAACTTTTCTGGAGCGATCCCAGAATAAATATCCGGAAAGGAGAGGATTCGGCAACGTATTCATCGTACACGATTGAGACGCTGGCGTCCTGTTTTGAGCCGGAGCAAGCTCTAGACACTTTGTCTTCATTCCAAAGAAGTGTTTGTTGTTGACCAGCGAACAACTGCTATCAGCTTATTTGCGTCAATCACTTCAAGCTGAATCAGCCGTATCTTCGGTATTGCTCCAGATCAGAGGCTCTTGGGCGAAATTTTGATTGCAACCCGTTCCTGGTTAGAAGATAACTCCCTCTTTCTGTACAAGGTAGTTCTTAACAAGAAATTCGTAGCCAAGTTTTCACGACAGATCTTTTTGACGAATCCAGACAAATAATTAGATCGGTGAATCAGGTGCTTCTTGATACACACGTTAAATGCGAAATCATCTTCCAACTGGCGCGGGACTTGCAGAACCATCTCATCAACATCAATCATGGAACGTTTATCTTCGCAGCCAGGCCAGATCGTAACCTGGCTTGTAGCCTTTGAGAGTGGATGGCTAAGCTAAAACTCGATTGTTGTTTATGTTGAGTGTGGCAAACAGATCTGCAATGCATGTCGCAGACAGACTGTAATCTGCATAAACTGGGCAGGTGACGCGTGGATAAATCATGGCTCTTTCGCTAATTTGTCTATTGATGGTGGTATATTTATGGGGACTTGAATCAGGTACGTAAACCCATCTCGATATCGACAAATTTGGCAACGTGCACCACGTTGCAGGCTACTGCGACATGTCTGACAGACTTTGAATCCCTCAGATCGATTTAGGATATGGCCAGCCAGTTTACCTCTTGCCAGCTGCTTCAGTTGGTTATTCGGGTCATTGTATGAGCAAACTATAACGACATGTCATACACTAAGCGCGAAAACCGAATTCGTCTCGCGGTGAACTGCCTTGTGAACTCTCGATCATCCTGACCGTCACCATTGGACCTTGTAGATTGAAAGGTGCGTCAGATTCTGTAAATTGTATTCCGAAATTTGTAAAAACACTACCACAACGCGTCTCCTTTCAACTCAACTCACCTGGCCGGTGGCAGGGTAGGGCTGAACAGTGTCGATCTCTACAGAACGAATTGGAACAATTTCTGTAAAATTATCCTTTAAGTTAATTATGAGTTGATTTCAGTGATGATCATGCCATAGGAAACAATCAAATACAGATATATTAATTCTGACCATTTTTGAAAACTGCTGTCCAATCTCTTTACAAGAATGCGATTATATGAAAATTACTGTTGCAGATTTAAATGCTTGTATTGGTCGCTATTCCGAACAATGGATGAATTTTGTATAGCACCAATTTGCAGGTGTCGTTGTGTGCTAACCTTTGACTTTGAAATTGTTCATCCTGTTGGTTCAGTATGGCATGACTTCTAGTAGATCGAGCGGGAGCAACTCCTATAAATGCGATACATTTCAAACGAGCTAGTCCTAGGCTGTCCTGAGTGTTTTGGAAAGATTGATCAGGGTGCGAGCCGATTTACCTGAAGCTTACGTCTGAATACCGGTAGACCTCGATAGTACGTACATTAACTTTCTCCAATTCAAATCGAAATGGTATAAAACCTACCGGTTCAATTTCATCTAAAATCTCAGTGTACAACCAGTAGTATAAGGGCGGAAGGTGTTGCTGTTTTGATGCGATAGTGAGATTTCAGATCCAGACTAGTATGTTTTTACACATGTGAATTTAAAATTAGAAAGTCGTGTGCACGTACTATTTATCGAGCTGCTCTACTGTATGTATTTATTTTGTTTATTTTCCGCAGGGCATTTTTCTGCACATGTACATTGGAGGCAAATCTAGAAAGCATTGGTGCCCATCCAAGATATTGCGTAACAATGTAGAAGGAGGGATAAATATACATACATATATATATATATATATATATATATATATATATATATATATATATATATATATATATATATAGTAATTATCAGCATGATATTTTTACTATCTTAGTGTGTTGTTAACATAAACTACCAACACTCCAAATATATGAATGTTGGAGTGAAACGTAACTCTGCTTATTTTTAATCGCTTTCCTGGCAGTCTCTTCAGATACACTTAAATATGTTGGCATAACCCCAATGCCTGTGTAACATTTTACCATCTTTATCTCAGACATCTGCAGGCCGATAAACTTAAAAATTTACAGTGTTCAACCATAAGGATTTAATAACTTTTGTACAATCTTGGAAAGGACATCCAACACAAACTCAGAAAGCTGTTACTTTTTAACCTTTATTGGTGGATATAGTCCATAATAGTAAGTGATAGTGACGCAGTATAATTTCCAACAATATAATTTCAACGATATTCAAACCTTTCTTACTTTAGATAGCCTCGTCATAATCGGTCTGGGTACTGGTTTATGTTCACTAGCATTAAAAATATGAGTGAACGTTTAGAATGATGGTTGGATGTAGAATTAGATTATGGTTAAAACAAGCTAAGTACTTACGAGAACATTAGATAGACTGTCAAACTGCAGAGGCAGTTTCACACGAAAGCGTCCAACAACTTGTCTAAAATAATCTGTCCACAAATATGATGCAAATAACTTTCTGATATCATCCATGTTTGTTATTTAACATAAGAACAATGTGACTCATTATTTTCACCGTTTATCACAGAGGTTTGTCGTCCGAACTGTAGATAAATTTGATGTCGTCAGTGGAAACCAAAAGTGATTTTGTTTTCTACAGGCTACCACTTTGTTCAACCATTCCATAACGAACGAAAATAATTGATAAGCGATCATAAATCTGAAAACACAGCGTTGCTATGGTTGTATTATCAATAAATCGTACATAATAGGTAGACAACTACTTGAATTTCACTGTTTCCAAGTTGTAACAAACAAGATTGTTATTTTAAATTTAAACTATTTTGAAACTTCACACATATATCTCCAAAACAAAAAAGTGTGTGAGAGATGTATGTGGGCACGGTGTATTGTACCTAATTTGATATATTTTCCCAAATCACTGTGCTGTTACACCGTTGCAGCAAGCGGCGTCCCCATACGTAAAATTTTGTCCTCCCAGTAAATACATCAATATGGCATGGGCATTCCATACATTTCTGTATCTGAAACCTAAGAGCGTGACCAACTTCCCATTTGCCGAATGGCGCTGCTCCTCGACTTCTTTAGACTCTGAAAGCTACAGCCACCTAACACTGGTTCATTGGATGTATGCAACTTTTAAAGTGGACTAAAATCATAAATTCAACAAATAATAAAAGCTAGACAGTTCAAATTGTCCTCTGACCTCTTGACAAGCTTTAGTGTTGACATTTAGAGACAGATTTTTAATAAAATGCTTTGTGAAGGCACTACCAATGCGCGAGCCGTTCTCATGATTCTGCTAGCAATTCTTACATTTTTAGATATTCTATAATCTTTTGGAATTTCTCATTATAACATGATCAAGAACAAGAAAAAATTGCACGATCAATCTTTTCCATTAGATTTGTATGCTTGTTAGAAACACCACCATTGTTCCGAACTACAGTCTGGCTCACCATCCAAAAATCCTTGAATAACTTTGTCGAGAGACCATTACTTCTCCATACTATCAGGTTTCTGACGCATGCCAGGACTTGAACCACATCCCCAAATTGTCAAATTCCCAAATAAATGTGATAATTTTTCATGAAAACACCCTGTAGTAAGAATCTCTCGTCGATAGAAGACGACAGGTCTTGCATTATATGAAACAAAACATAAAAACAATAAATCGCGTCGTTATGAATGACTGCAAGATATTGGTTGTGTGCTACACGTGAGAAATTTAATTTAATTTGATCGCATAAAAATGAAAAAAATAACCCATCTCTTGCGCTGTCGATTGAACCATTTCAACCCTGAAACAGGTATTGACTTGGGTAACCTGCATCTACTTTCACACCTTGAGTTGGAATTCACTTAATTCGAGTTTGTCCTTCACAACAATTCAATATTAAAATAATATATTGCCGTTTTACTTACCGGGAAAAGTTCTTCGCCTCGAAGTGAAACGTTCTCAGTCGTTGCGCGTTCGGTAGCGAACAATCTCTGACGGTATGTGCACTGCTACCCGGAATCTGGTTCGAAAACAATACTGTGCATGTGGTCTAAGATACCAGCAACTGGGCCTTGATCAGCATTGGCACCTGGTTGTGCTGCAAACACCACTAGCGTCTTTACAACGCCCGGTTTCGCCTGCCTGAGCTACACTGCCTGCATGCGTTCAGCGTTGCTTACTACCGGCTTCGGCCAGCACTCCTGCGCTTTTTCTTGCTTCTCACATAGCCTCACGGTACGCTCATGCAGGACTCACAACGCGCATTGACATCTTTGCTGGAGACATTCCTTCTGAGAACGCTCGGAATAAACCAACTGGATATGCGCCAAGTTGTCACACGCTGCCCTTATGCGCACAGCAGTAACCCGTGCTAAAGTAAGCCGTGTGAAGATCCGGTTCGAAACCAGTGACGAATCTCTGTATCCTTCTGCTTTGACCCGTCCCCTTTAGAAATTTTGGCTCATGCTACATTTCAGGACGCCCTTCTTTCTTGGCTTTGCCGGTAAATCGTCAGAGGCAAACATGACACTTTATTCATCGTGAAACGACCGGCATTACTACTGTTTTTAACTTATTATGACAAAAAGACATTAAAGACAAAGATTTTTAATGTGCAGAATGCTGGTATTAGGGTCAAGCGAAGAATATTTCGCTAAAAACACAAACTCTTTAAATTAGTACGTGAATTGGTCGTCCTGAACATGGACGGTAATGATACCGCGTCTTATTAAAGAACCGTTTCTCCGGTTTGCTGCTGATAGACCGACGGCAGGGTTACTACCGGCACCTTCCGGTCTTGTTTTGTCTCCCATATCAGACAGGAGAGCTAGCGTTCGAAGACTGCGTTCAAATTGGCCTGTTCTCGCGCAGCTTGAGTTGAATAGCAATACCGAGAAAGATATAAGAGAGTCACGAAAATGCCGCTTCGAAGCAAAATCTGCACAAAAATGGATGCAAGCGTACAGCTGTGTAACCAGGCACCGGCGACGCAGCACAACGTTGCGCCGCCTGGATGTCTTCTTTTTCCAACCTGGATTCGTCAATTTCGTTCGATGATTCTTTTGTGATATACACCGGGACGCGGCGTTTAACTGGATGCTGCGGTTCAGCTGCGTAACGCGGTAACAAGAGAAACTTCGCTTCGCTCTTTGCTCCAGACAGAGCTGGTCGTCCTAGAAAAGGACGGCAGGATTCAGTCGACGTCGGAGAAGTAGTTTGCTGTTTCCTTCTTGCTTCGTAGTTCAACTCCTCATCATTGCAAAGCATCGTCTGCGGGTGACGTCGGATGATTTCTGGTCTTCTGGTCATTTTCCATCACGTGGCGCACTCGCCGGTTAACGACTTGTCTGCCCAGGCATACGGATTGCACAGCGATGCACGATTGTTGGTCTTCGGCCGTTCCCGTCATGTTTCAGCAATTTGCTGGCTCCAGTTTACTGCGTAGGTATGGACTAATCAGAGCGTAAGCAGCATATATGACAGCCATCTGTCCATATTATGACTTTAGTGCGTTCAGAAATTTTTTGTGCGACGGGGAAAAGTTATTTTTGAAGAAGAAGAAGACATTTGTTGCTCGTTTCTATGACCTTGCTAGGGGAACACATTTTTCAACCTGTTGATGTACAAATTTGTATGGGAGCAAAGAAGGTCATTTTCAAATGAAAATTGAACTACTTATAGTAATTGAACTTCTTTCAAATTTCAATGCGAAAAATTTGTGAGTCTTTTGATCAAATGGTGTATGAATGAAGTTATTCTGTTCGGTCGAACGAGAGTTATAAGCGTTCAAAAACCTTTCACTTTTGCGTAACGCTCTCATTTTTCAAAAATTTGAAACGGCACCCGGTATAGAAAAGAAAAACGTAGTCCTACGTTAAAAGACTAAATAGAGCATGAGCATGATTGACCGCATGAGGTTGCTACTCCGTTATTGCCAGATCAGCTGTTATTACACAGAGAACCAACAGATGATGCTTGGGATTAACATACACTGCCAGGTTTTTTTGCACGGGGATACATTCCACTTTTTGTATGGAACCGTGTAAAAAAGAACCAAATAGAGTTGATAAATTCCACATGCTTTATACATTTTTATTGCTTCGATTTTGTTTGTATGCGGTACCTTTCCATGCAATGGTCAAAATACAGTTTTTGAAAATTTTGAGTATTTACACCAAAAATTTTGAATTTTTTGAAAAACTGCCATATGATTACTTTAGGCCCAAAACGTAAAATGTGATTTGAATTAAGTCGATAAGTTGTTCCGTTCTGGAGTTATCGCCGAAAGCAACCCGTGTTAAAAAAAACCGTGCAAAAAAAACCTTAGTGTACATCTTCAATGTGTAAAAACTGGCGATCCCAAACTAAAGCAATACCGGCGCCGGCCCCTCCCGAATGCAGGTCAAGTTATGAAATGGTAGGAATATGTTGACATGATACTCGCTTTGTTGGAAGCCGCGGAATCCACTGCACTTCCACGAGAAATCACTGGGATTTTGGATAACTGAATTAGGTAGCAGCAGGTTAGACACATCAGGTCCATCTGGTCCGTCAGGTTAACGATAACCGTTTCAACTAGCTGTGCATAGTGTGATAGTGGTATTTGTATTAGGTAGAGTGGTGATAGTGGTATTTTAGTAGGAAAAACAAGGCAATCCATCTCAGCTCCTGAGAGCTAACTCGGACCGATCTACACCAACAGTACGGATGCCGCTGGAGTCACTTACAAAATGGGACAGTGGTTTATTTGCGAACTACGACTTCTCACGCTCACTCGATCACTCGCGCAACGAACAGTAGGCAACCGAAACAATAGACAAAACGCTACTCCCGATAACAAAATATTATGGAACAACGTATCGACACAACCGATTCAACTGATGGTCGACGCAAACCTTTTAAAAAAGGACATATAGATACAATGGGTAACAATTACCTGTCTTGCTCCACGTCCTTCGCAGGACTTACTACCTCACGAGTCGCCTGTACCCAACTCCACAGGCGTCCGTCAAACCTCTGGTAAACCAATTCATCCCCATGCCCAACCGAAGCATCACTACTTAAAAGGTTTTGAAAAATAGAGAGATATTAGTTATTGTGCTTTAAAGTTGTTGTGTGTGTGTGTGTGATGTGCGTGTGTGTGTGTTGCTGTGTTGTGTGTGTGTGTGATGTGTGTGTGTGTGGTGTGTGTGTGTGTGTGTGTGTTGTGTGTGTGTGTGTTTGTCATAGTCAATCACCCACTGACCGGCAGTGCTTTTATGGAAGAAACTTGTCTGCATTTCTTCGTAATCTGTGTGTAATCACTATGTGCAAACATTTTAGCTGGAGATTGAAGGTGACAGCTCTATTGAAAATCAACGACCCATTTCAAGAATGCCTGTTCCTACACAGTACATTCTGAGGTCATCTTCATAAAAATAAGCCCCGCATGAAAATCTGCATATCAAATGGATATGTGAAGAGTTTTCACACTTCAGAATCAAAAATGAACATCTGATCCTGGCATGATCATTAATTTATATTTTTGATAATATAAAACGACCTCACCAATGTTCCTATTCTGATGTTGGAAGAGTTCGTCCGGATGCGGGAGCGAGGCACTAAAAAACAAAAAAATAGGAAAAAACTACCGACGCACAATCTTCCTAAAGAAACACGACCATAACACACTAGAGAGGAATTCGTACACCACGCTACGCATTGATCGTAAAACTATAATTTCACTATTCACTTTAGTTGAAAAAAGGAATAATTTTTAATTTTATTTCCGCGAAAATAACGCAGCAAAAGCAAAACACGTCATTTTTAAAGCACGGCTTGCTGCGATCTTTGGTAGAAATAAACTATCTGTTGCCTGAAAAGAAACAAAATTAAAAACAAAGATTTAAGTAGAATCCTTGTAGTCCCTGGGATGTTCGAAGAGCATAGCAACTTCTATGAAAAGATACTTAGAGTTATTGTTGCAGGTTAAGCTGAGGCTCATTCGAGCTATATCTGTTGAACTTAGTCGATGAATCAACCCTCTCAAATTTATTGCTAATACGCTATTATGAAAAATTTACAAGCTCACAACCGCATGATAACTAGAAAAGTGTCCAGATTCATGAACAAAAAGTCCGGGTACCGACGCAACACGGCATCCGAACTTTGGATTTGGAAACCTGTGTCGCTCAACAAATTCTCAAACAAATATGCAAAAGCACGTTGGCCAATATTTAGCGTCAACCAGTGGGTACGTGTGCTCAACTTCAAGTTCCCCTTCTTTCAAACTCACCTTCAGTTCAATTTACCCATTGAGTTGGACACATCACAATAGAAAATATTGTGATGGAGCACATACGTTAGGTTACTAGATGTATGAAAAATACTCTATAACCTATTTAGGATTATATCTGAAAAATACAATTTTGGCCAACACCCAGCCGTGTGAAAAAGACTAAATAGAGTTGATAAAGTCACATTCATAAACATTTGAAATTGCTTCGATTTTGTTTGCATGTGTTACCTTTCCATGCAATGGTCAAAATACAGTTTTTTTTTTCCAAAAACTGCATTATGATTACTTTTTGCCCAAAACGTAAAATGTGATTCGAATTAGGTCGATAAGTTGTTCCGTTCATGAGTTTTCGCTGAAAACAAACCGCGTAAAAAAAGACCTTAGTGTATTTTGAGAACCACTCAAATAACTGCCTCAGCTTAAATGTAAATGCTCCAGAAGCATATTCTTTTTTTAAATTTCTTAGACTTTAACAAACAACTTTGCAGAAGAAAGTGTGTCGATCACCAGAAAAAAAGAAATTACCGGTGAAAAACAGCATAAGGAGTGTATCGAAAATAAGCTATCCACAAACTTTCTTTCAAATTATGTTGAAAATCGATATTTTATTCATACAAAAAATTGATCCTTTATTGTACGAGGTTTAACTTGAACATAACGAAGACCGGATGAAATTTAAGTTATTCCTTCACGAATTTTCGAACTTTGGATCGAATGCTCTTCATCAAGTTCGGACAAGTGTTGCATCGCATTTTTGGACGCTTGAGCCCAAATTTTTGAACTCCTGCATGTTCCCAGCTGCCTTACCAGTCTTCTCTGAAGACCCTCTTCACGATTGCCCAGTAACGTTCGATGGGTCGAAGCTGAGGGCAATTTGGTGGATTGATATTTTTCTCAACGAAGTCTATACCCTTTTCCGCAAGCCAATTGAGAGTGGTTTTGGCATAGTGAGCCGACGCTAAATCCGGCCAAAACAGTGGAGGTGTACTATGCTTCTTATATAAAGGCAACAATCTCTTCTGGCGACACTCAGATCGATAGATTTCCGCATTTATAGTTCCGGTAGTGTAAAAAATGGTTGACTTCAAACCACAGGAACATATTGCTTGCCATACCAGTACATTTCGACCGAATTTCTCCACTTGAATCGACCTGTCCGCATCGCTCACATCCTCCCCAACGACGGCAGTAAAGTATTGTGGACCTGGAAGGGTTTTTGAGTCCTCCTTTACATATGTCTCATCGTCCATCAAAACGCATGCATCCGGACGCTGCAAAAGACGCGAATACAATTTCCGGGCCCTTGTTACTGCTCGCTTCTTCTGTTCTGCACTTTGTTTCGAGATTTTCTGCTTCTTGTAGGTCTTCAGGTGGTTTCGCCTCTTGATAAGCTGGATCATTCCGACACTCGTTCCTGCCTTTTTGGCCAAATCACGTATTGACATTGATTTGTTCTTCATGATTAGAGATACCACTTTCTGCTCCAGTTTCGGGTTGGAAGAACCGGGTTTTCTGCCTCTTCCTGGTAGCTCATCCAAAGAATAGTATTCCCCAAACTTATTAATGATGGTTTTAACACTCGCATGATGCATTCCAAACCGCTTCGCCAATTTTCGCATAGTAATACCCTTCTCACTTAGCCATGTGTCCAGAACCTTAATTTTCACTTCCTTTTCAATACGCGACATTTTGAAAACGCAGAATTTGAACCGCACAAACAAGTAAACAAAAGAAAGCTGACACTCAAACGCACAGCATGCAGTGTTCAGACCATAAAAAACCATCACAAATACATGCGTACAACGCAAATGTATGTGGATAGCTTATATTCGATACACTCCTTACATCAGCAAAACAACAAGAGAATATGAAATTGGAATATTGCTTAATAAAATTGAGAAGTTCAGAAATTCAGAAATTCCACTATTAAATTGAAAATGCAAGAATAGTGTTATGAAACTAATATTAAGGAATTGAAATAACGAATCGACTATTAAGAAATTGAAATTACGAAGTCAAAGCAAGCAATGAAAGGTTGAGAAACTTTTATTGAGCAATTGCAGTCTTTGAATTTAAAATACCGTACTTGAGATATTAAAACCCATTGCCAATTGAGATTAACTTCTCCATCCCACGGGAAAAAGCCAGTTTTCGACATAAGAATTCGATATTTGGAAACTCTTAGTTAAGTAATTGAAATGGAGGAATTGAGTCATTAATAAGTGGAAATTAAGAAATTGAAAATGCAGAATGAAATTAACGAGGCTTTGACCAAGCATTGAGGAATAAAAATTTAAAAATTGAGAATGAAAACAATTGTAAATTTAGAAATTTCAAATGAGAAATTGAAATTCAAATAAATTGAGGAATCAAAAATTCATAAAGAATCTTGAAAGACTTAAACTTAGGAATTGAAAATAAAGAATGCACTGAAGATGATAAATGCAAATTAAGAATTGTAAATTTTAGAAATTTAACTTCAGAAATTGGAATGGACTCTAGAATGGATATTGAAATAAAATGCCCAATCGCACCGAAAATTTCCGGTATCCGATTCAAAAAAATTAAGTTGGATTGTTCTTAATTCACTAATTAAAACTGTGAAATTGAGAAGTTCGGACGTTGAAATTAAGAAATTTAAGTTGCATTGGAAAAAATTGAGAATAGTGAGTTGGGAAATTTAAATTTTCGAAATTATAGAGTAATTGATATATAGAAGTTCAGAGGTTGAAATTAAGAAATTGAAATTGTATTGTGAAAAATGAAGGTGAGAAATTGAAATTGAGAAACTCAAATTTAGGAATTGAAATTTCGTAACGGAGAATGCAATTCAATTTGAGACATTGTAATCACGAAATGTAAATTAAATTATTAAATAAATAGTTTAAGAATTTGCAATATATAATCTGTGAAATTCCGAAATTAAAACATAAAAATTTAAATTTAAAAATTACAAATGCAAAAATAATGTTGGCCAATTGAAATTAAGGAATTGAAATATAAACTTGGAAAATTGAAAGTGAGAAATTGAAATTAAGAATTGATATTGAGAAATGGTAAATGAGAAATTAGAAACATCAAATTGCAGTTTAAGAAATTGAACCTGAGATACTCAAATTGAGAAATTGGAATTGAATCTGGAATGGATATTGACATTAAAAGCCCTATCCCACCGAAAGTTGCCAGTATTCGATTGAAATTTGGAAATTTAAATAAACAACATGAAATTGAGAAATTCAGTTTCAGAATTTAAGAATTTTAGATATTTCAAGCACGAAATTTCAATTGAGAATTTAGGAAATAAAAATTTAAGAAGTTTTGAGCAATTTGACACATTCATAAATTCTCGAGTACTTTTTAAAACGACGAATCTGATTCTGTTAACTACTACTACTTGTTACTACTGAACCGATTGACATGGAATTTTGTATGAAGGGGATTTTGGGGCTGGAGAAAGGTCTTATGATAATAATAGACCCCTCCCTTCTCTGGAAGGGGGGCTCCCATACAAACAAAACACAAATTTCTGCATAACTCGAAAACTAATCGTGCAAAGGAAACCAAATTTAGCATGTGGCAGTTTTAGGAGGCAAACAATGTTTCTATGGTGGTTTGAGATCCCTCCCCTCTCTAGAAGGAGAGGCTGTCATACAAAAAGAAAAGAAGTTTCTGCATAACTCAAAAGCTAATCAAGCAAATGAAACCAAATTTGGTAGGTGGGGTTTTCTAGAGTTAAGAAATGTTTCTAAGGCGGTTTGGGACCACTTCAATCTCTAAAAATTTCTGCGTAACTCGAGAATGAATAAAGTAAATGAAACCAAATTTGGCGTGTGCGTATTTTTGATGCAAAAATAAATCTACTGTGGTTTAAGGAATCCTCTTTCAGAGGGGGGTTCGTACAAATGAAACACAAGTTTCTGCATAACTCGAGAAATAATAAAGTAAATGAAACCACATTTTGCAGGTAGATATTTTTGAAGGCAAACTGTTTCTATGGTGGTTTGCGACCACTCCGCCCTCTGAAAAAGCGAGCTCCCACACAAATGCAACACAAATTTCTGTAACTAGAAATTAGAAGAAAAATTAGTATTTTCCATTTAATTCCAACTACCTTTGCTTATCTTCGACAGATACGCGTATTTCGTCTACAATGTGCAGACTTCTTCAGTGTCTCGTACTAATAAATCCACTTGGTCGAGTTATTAGCACAGAGAACAGACGTTCATCTTCGGTCTGCTACTTGTGTAAAACTTTAAACCGATATTTCAAATGTAAGTCGTTATACTCCAGATAGGCGGCGCTGCAGTTGTGCGATAACTGTCATGTAAATGTTTATCAATAAAAGGCATAGCACATATCCTGAAAAATTTTGTTTATTTTTCTCTGAACTTGCTTTTTATACCTGTTGCCCATATTAACTTTTACACACGTTTTTCAAGAAAAGGTATATGGACATCAATGTCTGTTCTCTGTGTTATTAGTACGAGACACTGAAGAAGTCTACACATTGTAGACGAAATACGCGTATCTGTCGAAGATAAGCAAAGGTAGTTGGAATTAAATGGAAAATACTAATTTTTCTTCTAATTTCTAGTTACAGGTATTCCACTAAACAGCTCAAACCCTTTAGGATTTACAAATTTCTGAATAACTCGAGAAATAATGAAGTAAATGGAACCAAATTTGGCATTTGGAGGGATTTGAAGGCAATAAATGTTTCGAATGCTACTTGAAACCCCTTCTCTTTCTGAAAGGGGGTTCCCATACAAATGAAACACAAATTTTTGCATAACTCAAGAACTAATTAAGCATATGAAACCAAATTTGGCAGGTGGAGGTTTTCGACGGAAAAAAATATTTCTATGGTGGTTCCAGACCCCTCCGGCTTCTGGAAGGGGGTAATTCCATACAAATGAAAGACAATTTTTTGCATAACTCGAGTGCCTTGGAGGCAAGAAATGTTTCTATAGCAGTTGAAGACCCTTCTCTCTCTTGAAGGGGGAGGGGGCTCAAACTAATGAATTACAAATTTCAGCATAACTCGATAACTTATCAAGCTAATGAAACTACCTTTGGCATATGGCAAGATTATATATATATATATATATATATATATATATATATATATATATATATATATATATATATATATATATATAGAAATAAATTTCTGTCTGCCAGATTGATCCCTCTTTTGGACAGGGGGGGGTAAACTTCTACATAACTCAAGAACTAATCAAGCAAACGAAACCATCTTTGAGATATGGGGTTTTCTGGAGGCATGCAATGTATCTATGGTTATTCGAGATTTCTTCATTCCTTAGAAGGGGGCTCTCATATAAATGAAACTGCAATTTCTTCATACCTTGAGAACTAATAAAGCAAATGGTCCCAAATTTGGCATCTGGGGATTTTGTAGGCAAAAAATGCTTCTACGGTGGTAAGATACCCCTCCTCTCTCTGGTAAGGGGGGCGGGCTCTCATACAAATGAAACGCTTAAACCAAACATGAAAATTATCAATATTGTTCCATAAATCCCTAAATTTGTATGCAGCACCGAAAAGGTTTGCATTTAGGGCCGAAAAGGTTCTTATGATGTTTGGAGACTCCTTCCCTGTTTGAAAAGAGGAGGGAAGGGGGTCTCCAATACAAATGAAACACAAATTTCTGTCTAATTCGAGGAACAAATCAAACAAATGGAACCAAATTGGAGACATAGCAAGGCTCGCACTGGGTTCAGCTAATTTACGAATAAAAATTGAGAAATTGAAAGCGATAAATTCGGATTTAGGACAGAAATCAAGAAGCAGAAAGTGACGAATTAAAGTTGAGAAATTGGAATAATGAAATCGAAATTCGTGGAGTTGAACTTGAGAAATTTAAATTGATAAATTGGAACTGAGAAAATAAATTGAGAAATTCAAATATGAAAACTGAAATTGAGAAATTGGAATCGAGAAATTTAAATTAAAGAAATTGGACTTGAGATATTGGGATTTAGAAATTGGAAATTAAACTGGTTTGAATATTGAAATCAAATTTCCTTTTCCCTGGAAAATGGCCAGTTTCCGACTTGAGAATTTGAGATTTTCTTGTTCTTACTCTTTGAGCTACAATCGCTGCCAAAGTTTTTGGCTGAAAACAGCCTATATTACGTGAAAAAGTCTAAGAAATCGAATGGTGTTATTTTCGTTTAGTTACAGAATCGGTAAACTGTCCATTTTGCCCCATTTAACCCTATCTTTGTGTGTTTTTAAGCTTTTATTCATATATCTACAATCGCCGCTGAATTTTCTGAATGAAAAAGACCATGTGGTACGTGAAAAACACCGAGAAATCGAATGGTGCCATTTTCAGCCTGCGCCGAGCCCGGGAAATGGTCCATTTTACCCCATTTACCCCTAAGAATGTGTTTTTTTGAGTTGGCATCCATGTTACTACAATCGCCGCCGAATGGTTTGCCGGCATAGAATCCCATTTCATATTAAAAACTCTGAGGAATCGAATGGTGCAAGTTTCATTCAGTTCCGAGCTCGGAAAGTGGCTTATTTTGCCCAATTTCTTCATTAATTTGAGATTTTGTTGTTTGTACCCTTTCAGCTACAATCGCTGCCAAACGTAAGATAGGCTGAATCCTAGAGGGTTTGAGCTGTTTACTGGCTATAAACAGCCTATCTTACGTGAAAATTCTAAGGAATCGAATGGTGTTATTTTCGTTTAGTTTAGCCCCATGTTTCTTGCAAAAAAGTTTATAGCTTCTTATGTATAAAGAGTACGTTTTTATTATATTTAGATACGACCTCTAAGTATTTATCAAATGTGCATATACTTTTTTAATAGTTCTATATTGGTTTTGGCCATTTTCAGACTTCGGAGCAGCCTTGTTTCATTCGCATATTTAAGAAGAAGTGGAGCAAAATAGGCCACTTTCCGGGCTCGGAACTGAATGAATCCTGCACAGTAGGGGTTTAATGGGGCAAAATGGACAGTTTTCCGTTTTCTGTAACTAAACGAAAACAACAACATTCGATTCCTTAGAATTTTTCACGTAAGGTAGGCTGTTTTCAGCCATAAACTTTGGCAGCGATTGTAGCTGAAAGGGTACAAACAAGAAAATCTCAATTTAATGGGGAAATTGGGCAAAATAAGCCACTTTCCGAGCTCGGAACTGAATGAAACTAGTACCATTCGATTCCTCAGAGTTATTAATGTGAAATAGGATTCTATGCGGGCAAACCATTCAGCGGCGATTGTAGTAACATTGATGCCAACTCAAAAGACACATTTTTAGAGGTAAATGGGGTAAAATGGACCATTTCCCGGGCTCGGCGCAGGCTGAAATAGCACCACTCAATTTTTGGAAAATTTCCCATAAGAAATGATATATTTCAAGCAGCCAATCCAGCGGCGTCTCATCTGTGGGAATTTTGGTCGGTTTTTTTCCCACTGTGCATCGCTAGAACCATTCCAAGCCCACTGCACAGTGGTCCAGAATGCGAATTTAGCTGTAAAGATATATTTTCAGCCTAGGTTTAAAGTTTTGAAGCAAAATTGTCTTGCACAAAGTTGTTTCTAATAACAAACCGCTTCTTTTGGTGTGAATGAAAACTAGGGTGGTCCTTATTTTCAGAGAAATCGAAAATCCAACTTTTTGTATGGCAGAAATAAAGGCATACATTATTCAAAAAAGTTGTAGAATAAATAATTTTAAGCAACTTTGATGGTAGAATTTTTTCTGTTCCTTTTGAAATGACCGAATAGAGCATTTTTTTCAGAAAAAAAACATGACTTTTGCTCTAACTTTTATTTAAAATTTTTCCAGCTACGTTGTCTTCAGATGATTTTTTTCAACATAAAAGATAAAAGTTTTGACTTGTAAATCTTGCCGATATCTCTTACCGTTAGCGAATAATGAACGATTTTCTTATAAAATTACGCCCTTTTCAAATGCGTTTTACTCAATTTAAAAAAATAACCAATCTCCAGTTTTCACACTTGATATGCAATTATAAAAATCCTTTCAAATGCTGTTAAAAATATTTTTTTTGGTTTTCCCCTACTATAAAAACCAACATTGCAAGATGCCCTTGATTTCTGCAGACCAAAAAGTTGGATTTTCGATTTCTCTGAAAAATACGGACCACCCTAGTATTCATTCACACCAAAAGAAGCGCCTTGTTATTAGAAACAACTTTGTGCAAGACAATTTGGCTCCAAAACTTCAAACTTAAGCTGAAAATATATCTTTCCAGCTAAATTTGCATTCTGGACCACCGTGCACTGGTGGTACAGGAGCACGATCAGTTGCGCATACTTTTGCCAGTCAAGGGGGATCCTTCCCTTTGCCTATCTAGCTTTTGAGTATCTTGGTAAGAGATTGGGTGCTTGATCGGCTACTGCCTTTCAAGTAGCCCTTCCCTCAAATTTCAATTCCTGCATGCAGGACAAGGCCCGCGCTACAATGGTGGCTACTTTACATGCATACATACATACCAACAGAAATACCATTAGCTACATAGGTATGTGTCCCTTGACTCAGCCTATTATGCAACCAGCGATCACATTTTTCATTATAACTCATAAAGTGTTTAAGCTGTGAGTGAGATTCAACTAGTTATACACTTGCAAAGATAAGTTTGATAAGACATTTGGTAGCATGTATCACTAAAAGTTACACAACTATTTTTATAATGCCATAAACTTTCGAGGGATATGGATTTAATGTCGGTCTATAGGCACCAAATTGGGTCTATTCGTGGATGCAACTTCGTCCCATTCGATGGATTTATTACTAAATGCAGTCTTTGTACGGTTTTTTTTCTAATTTTATGAATTAAGGCATTGTAAACTGTACTGGATTTACTTAATACAACATTTCACAACACAAACTAAAGTAAAACTGCCTCGAAACACTTAAATGATGTTCATATATGATTTATCAGCCATTCAATAATGAAAACATTATAATTCACTATACAATGATTTTGTCTCTTCGATTTGTGTTTAGATGAGCCACTTGAATATAAACAACCGCAAATTCATGCATTTCCACTTGAAATTTTACCAATAACAACCTTTTTACTACGTTATTGATACAACAGGCCATAGTTGGGAACATACAAAAAAATATGTACCCAACATTGGGTCTACGATTTTCTTGTAAAATCATTGTTATTTTAGCTATGTGAACAGTTAGTTTGTAACGTGTAACTATGTTCTGCACATCCAGACTGCATTACTTGCTTTATCGATTCAATTAAGCCAAATTTAGATCACTTGAAATCGTGTAGATCATCTGTTCAGCATAACCAGTGAAATCATGATGCCCCAAAAGTTCAAGAAACCGAAAATTACGCGGAAGTGAACAACTATAAGATGATTAATATTGTCTCAATTGCTTCGGATTACATCTATCATGCTCATAGCAACATGATTTTGTTGATTTTCACTAAATTAATTAAGGAACTAGGCTAACATTACATCCCTTACCTACACAGATAAAAAAGAAACATTGAATTTTCTGCGTTTCATACCATGCACATAAGGAATGCTAGATTTGGCAGAAAATAATGGGATGTGTTATGTAAATTCTAAGTCACAGATAACGCCCGAATCAAGCCTGTTGTATGAAGATCTGCCAACACGCTGTTGTATGGCGCATCAAGCGACTACAACCAATTGGGTATGTTTACGCCTCCTTTTGGCTTGGAATTGAAACGATGGGAAATTTTACGCGCTTGTTAAAATTAATTATTTTTTCTGTGTATAAACAC